>BQNB010043132.1:0-36242 GCA_026074375.1 Tanacetum coccineum | reverse complement strand
GCTATTTAAAGGGAAACATGGTGGGAAAATCAGTTATGATGTTGTCTTGGTCAAACTTGCATGAAAAGAATGTTTGGTTGATTGCTACTTGTACTTAGACATTGTAGTTGAATTGAGCAGCTAACAATGCCTTCTCCTTCAGAGCATCCTTGTCCTCAAGGATTAATAGCAAAATCTAAATACCTTTCTTGAATTTCCTCATAAGGCTCCCATGTAGCATCTTCACTAGAACAATTAGCCCACTGAATCAACAACTGCACTGCAACTCTTCTTTCGTTCTTCACCATCTTCATATCCAGCACAGCTATATGGGTCACAACAATCAAGCCATCGTCTCTACAGTGAGGAAAACTTCCCAAAGTAGCTTCAGCTATCTTGCATTTTTTTAGTTTGGACACATGGAACACACAATGAACATGAGCATTGCTTGGCAGCTCTAGCTTCTAGGCCACTTGACCCACCTTCGTTATAATCTTAAATTGCCCATTATACTTTGCTGAAAGTTTGTGTTGCACACTTTGCCTTACTGTGATTTTCCTGTAAGGCTATAGTTTAATGTATACCCAATCACCCTCCACAAACTCCCTATCAGGCCTATGTTTATCTGCCATTGACTTCATCTTGTTCTGAGCCCTTTTTAAGTAGAACTGTAGCAGCTGAATGGATTTTTCCCTAGCCACCAAAGTCTTATCAACAACTTCCACCCTACACTCTCCAGCTTCATAAGTCACATATTAAGGGCGTGTTTGGCCATATACAATCTCAAAAGGTGTAGTCTTGGTGGAACTATGGAACTTAATGTTGTACCAAAACTCTGCCAATGGCAACCACTGAGTCCATTCTTTAGGCTTTTCTCTTGTCATGCACCTCAAGTAGCATTCCAAATTCTTATTCACGGCTTCAGTTTATCCATCAGTTTGAGGATCGTAGGCACTTGACATCTGCAAATCCACTTTAAGCACTTTGAAAAGGGATTTCCAAAAAAGACTTGTAAAAACCTTATCCCTATCACTAACTATAGTCTTTGGGCAGCCCATGTAACTTGTAGAAATTGTCCATGAATAATCGAGCCACCTAAATTGTAGTATAAGGATGGGACATGGGTATAAAGTGGGCATACTTACTAAGTCTGTCCACCACCACTAGAATCACAAACTTTCCACCAGACATAGGCAACCTATCAATGAAGTTTATGGAAATATCCTCCTATACTTTTTGAAGGATAGGCAATGGCTGTAAAAAAACCTGGGTAAGCAGCTATATTAGCTTTTTTCCTATGGCAAATGGCACGCTCACTTACCATCTTTTTTTACTATCTTTTTCATTCCTTTCCAATATAACCAATTTCCTAATCTTTTAGTAGTGGCTAGTACCCCTGGATGTCCACCCTCAGCTGAGCTATAGAAATGATCAACAAGCTTTCTTCTGACAGCATCATCATTGCCTACCATGAGCTTTTCCTTCCTTCTTAATTGGCTAGCTACCCAAGTGTATTTAGAAGAATCAGAATTGGCCCCTGCACTTTCTTACTCAATATATGTAATTGACTGTCTTGTTCACAACTTTTATGTACTTCTTCAATCAATCCAGAGAAAATAGTAGACACTACCAAAGCTGATAATTCTCCACCATGTACTGATCTTGACAATGCATTAGCAGCTTGATTGTCCCTACCCTTCTTATACAAAATTTCATAATCAAACCCTAGTAGTTTTGGTAGCCATTTGGATTGGAAAGGGGTAGTGATTCTTTGATCCAAAAAGTACTTAAGGTTGAAATGGTTAGTTTTAATTTGGAAATGCCTATCCAACAAATAACCTCTCCACCTATCCAATGCCATAACTACTTCCAATAGCTTTTTTCATAAGGTGATAGAGAATGATGTTTGGGAGCTAATGTTTTACTAAGATAAGCTATTGGATGGCCTCCTTGTTGCGGCACAGCCCTAATTCATATGCCTTAAGCATCAGTTTCCACCACAAAGAGCTCATAAAAGTTGGGTAATTTGAGTACTGGTGCCTGAACCATTGTTGTTTTCAAGGCTTGAAAGGATTGTGTAGCTTGTTTAGTCCATTAGAATGCATTCCTCTTGAGCAGTGCAGTCAATGGTTGAGCAATAACTCTATAGTTCTTTATGAATCTTCTATAGTAACCATTCAATCCAATAAAGCCTCTTAATTGCTTAAGAGTAGTAGGAGTAGGCCAATCTACCATAGCACTGATCTTAGCAGGATCAGTTGTCACACCTTGGTTTAAAATCACATGCCTCAAATACTTAACTTGTGCAATCCCAAACACATACTTACTTTTCTTGGCATGAAGACTGTTTTCTCTTATAACTGTCATTATGGACTTAAGGTGTTGTAAATGATCTGTCACACTAGCACTGTAGACCAAAATGTCATCAAAAAACACTAGAGTGAACTTTCTTAAGAAGGTTTTGAAGACTTGATTCATAAGGGACTAAAAAGTAAAAAGAGCATTTGTCAGACCAAATGGCATTACCATGATCTCATAATGGCCTTCATGAGTTTTAAAGGTTGCCTTGGGTATATCCTTTTCATCCATTCTAATTTGATGATACCCTGACCTTAAATCCAACTTTGAAAACACCTTGGACCCATAAAGTTCATTTATCAGTTCTTCAATTAAAGGTATAGGAAACTTGTCTTTAATGGTTAACTTATTGAGCTTTCTGTAGTCAATACATATCCTCTGTGTACCATCTTTCTTCTTTACCATTACAATAGGAGAGGAAAAAGGACTATAGCTTGGTCTGATCGCCTTAGAATCTAACAATTCCTATACCATAGACTATATAGCATCCTTTTGACTTGGTGGATGTTTATAAGGTCTAATATTAACAGGAGTAGCACCTTCTTTAAGAGGAATTATGTGGTCATGTTGTCTTTATAGAGGCAAAGTAGTAGGTAAAGCAAAGACATCTTTAAATTCCTTTAAAAATTTACTCAAAGCTTGTTTCTCAGTTATCCTAAACACAGGCTTAGGCTCATAGAGGACAAATTTGCAGCCTTTTGTATCACATGTTTGGTCAGTTGCTTCCTAGAGAACCATTGCATAGGAGACTTGGTAGTTCCCCTCAAAGCCACATGTCTTCCTTCATGCTGAAACTGCATCTTCAAAGAGGTAAAGTTCCACATAATATCTCCTAGTGTAGCTAACCATTGCACTCCTATGACCATTTTACATCCCCTAATGGTAATAACATCACATAAGCATTAGATTTTTATCCATTAAGCATCCAGCTAAATTTCTTACACATGCTTTTAATGGTATTTTTGTTTCCATCAACTACACTGAATTGTAAAAGGTCAATCTCACTTATCTTGCACCCTAACTTTTTGGCCATATACACATCTAAGAATTTGTGAGTGCTCCCTGAATCAATGAGAATATGGATATTTTGTTTTCTAAAGTGACCAATTACCCTTATAGTTCTATAACTTGTTAGACTAGTCAAGGCATTAAGAGATATCTGAGGTATTTCTTCATTTGTCACCTCTAGCAAGACAAATTGCTCCTCATTTCCCTCCATCAAACACATCTCCATTTGAGGACCAGAGTCAATAATCAATTCTAAAGCAAAGGCTTGACCACTACACTTGTGGCCAGACACAAACTTTTGATCACATTGAAAACACAGTCCCTTGGCCCTTTTATCATCAAACTCCTTTTGTGACAAGTACTTCCTAGTAAGATTTACTGCATTAAACTTAATAGTAGGTACAGTTAAAGCATATGTCTGGTTCCTTGGATTCACATACCTTCCCTTGTTTCCAAATCCTACACTCACAATATTTGGTTTTTGTAGGGGCAACACTAGACTCTGCCTAGCCTTGTGTGGAGCTATAGTAACTTCTTGTAGCTTACAAAAACTAGCAGCATCAGCTAATGACTTAGACTTGAACATTCTTACAGGCAAACAAATTGATTGAGGCATTCCTCCCAAGAACAAGCTAATGGTATGAACTTCTCAAGATCAACCTTATTAAGCAACAATTCAAAGTTCTCATGGTACTTTTGGACAGTGGAATCACATTTCAAATTCTTAAGTTCAGATAGAGGATCCTCAAAATCAGTATCAAACCTAGCTAACAAAGCCTGTTTGTACTCATCCTAACTAATTGAATCACTATAAATCTTTTCAAATTGCTGATGCCACACTAAAGCACTATCATAGAAATGAATTGATGCTAATTTTACTTTATCAAGATCATCAACATGTTCTACACGAAAGAACTACCGACTTCTATACAGCCAACTCTTAACATCAATACCAGTGAACTTAGGGAATTCTAGTTTAGTGATTCTTCTAAACAGAAACTGTTTATTACCACTACTACTAGAACCTTCCCACTCTTGATATGATTAACCTCATTTTTTAAGTAATCTTATTAAAGTAAAACAGTTTGTAAGGTATCTTGTATACCTTGCATAGCTGAATCAATAAGCTGTTTGATGAAGTCCTTGGCATGTGCATCTAAACCACTTGAATTGTCATGATTAACACCAGCATTACCACTTATACTAGTATTAGCCAATGTTCCCCTTGTTCCCACCATTCTTCAACAATTATGACTAAATTTTAGTTGTAACTGACTAAACAACTTCCTAACAACTTTGTAACATAATTAATGGTGGAATGGAGCTTCTTTTCCAAGAAAAAGCTATGATACCAATTGTAACACACACTTAGTAACATAGTATAACATAATATAGAAAGATAGTGTCAATTGCACAACCTGGAATCAAAGAACATAAAAATGATTCAAAATTGTGAAATGAAGGATTTGTTATTGGATTATTAATTGTGTGGAATGATTACAGAGTTTAGAGAAGAGATTACAAGTCCAAAACATAAGAAATAAAAGAATGAAGGAAACAACTTTTAAAGTGAAACAGGGCGGGAAAATCAGTTATGATGTTGACTTGGTTAAACTCGCATTAAAAGACTCTCTGGTTGATTGCCATGTGTACTTAGGCATTGCAGTTGAATTGAGCACCTAACAGGACAGGCTTAGAAATAACGATACGTTCAAATATGAAATCATTCTCGAGAACTTTATGAAAAGTTCTTCACTAGTGCAACTACGTGAGGTTTTAACTGAAAGACTAAAGTTTCAATTTGTATAACCTATGTTAACACTCTCATAGTTACAAGTAATTTGCATTTTCTTGTATCTACTTTCAAGTTTAGCTATGTAGTTATTTATAAATAATCAAGCTAAATAATAAAATAAATTAAAAAGTAAATAATTTATGTTTTTCAGTGAGTAATTTGAGCGGTGTGAAAATAGGGAAATAAGGTGGTAAACGCTTCTTCAGATTCTTTTTGGACGCTAAGTTGGAGGATATTTTCCCTGCCGTCCAACGCCTCTGAAAGTTATAAGGATTCTCGGTCTTGCTAAATCGGAGTTGTTGGTTATCATGTCCTCAGTATCTATATTCTCTGACATAATGGTGTTTGGTTTGAGATCTTTTTTCTCCTTTGTTGTTTTTTTTGTTCCTATGTTGTGTTTACTAAATTAAGTGGTTTGAAAAATATATTCTTAATGTTAGTTCAAATATTACGATATTTAAACTAAACAAGTCTTTTGTTTTAATAATGACAAACAAGTAACTTGTAATACATAACATAAAATGTGCAAGTTACGCGTGATCACAACTCATCAACAGATATATTCATCAACACCTCTCGACGTCTCGAGTCTACTCATGCTTCAACAAAAGGTATGAATATGTTTGTTAAGTTGCATTATGATCAACCTATTTAACAAACCATTGAAAATGATTAACAAGTAATTAATCACATTAGAGAATAAGACAAAATTTAATTACTTAACTAACTAGAATAAGATCTTTCTTCTAGAAGCAATCTTTCATATTAGGAAACAATCTTGGAAGATCAAAACATGTCTAACCGTATTAGATAATAAGATAAAATAATTTGAGAATAAAGACAAAACTAATTATTCCTGTTTAACTATTTTTGGAAACAAATCTTACAAGATCTTTTCATATCTAGCAAATCTTACTATTTTAATGTTAAGCTTGATTTTCCTCTAGAACAAAATCTAATTAGATTTTATAAGTACATTAAAGATCTAAGCAAAAGATTTAAAAAAATTTCTAACAATTTTGAAATTGGACCGTGCGACCCACGGATCCACCTAAAAGGCAGACGGATCTACCATATCCATGACGGCCAAGTTTTGGGTTTTCTATAAATACCACCCATTTGCTTAGTTTTTCACCCAAGCTTTTCACAACCTTTCTTCCACATTATACACACATTTAGGATCATTATTAACAAGTTTTTATAATGTGAAAACACAATTAATCATATCATCAAAACCCCAATAACCCTTGATCATAATGCTTCTAACTTTCATTTGTTGCAAGCATGATTCTATATGATCCTCCATTCAAGCAAGCTTAGAGATCTTGCCACCATCATCCACCACATACCTACATATATGAAGATTCATCACAACAAGCCAAGAGACTTGTCATCTTCATCAATACCATCATGCTTAGTGATCTTGATGTTTTAGATTAAGCTTTTACATCCAATTGACAATTATGTCTTGGATCATCATTATACACATTTGTGTATCAATCATTATAAAACAAACTAGATGTTAGGTGGTTTATGTGTTTAGGCCATAAAACACAATGTTTGTTATGTTGGGCCATAAAACATAACAGGTTTGGTTGTACCTAAAGAAGGACTCAGTATTTAGCTTAGTACCGGATTAAGTGTAAGCGACGTTGTGTGGTTTTCTCCGCCTTAAAGGAGCTTGTTGATTTAGTGAAGTAACTCTCGAGTTGGGTACTCGAGGAGTGGAGTAGGGCAAAGAGGAGCTTCGTAGCCAAACCACTATAAATCATTGTGTTCGGTTTGCACTTTCTTTTACATATCGCTTTACATTTATATTTGCCTTTATCGTTTTATATTTATGTTTGCATTGCATCTATGTTTGTGTTGTATATTGTGTTGTGATGATATGCTTTGTTTGATGTTATTTAGTATAGTTGTTGTAGTATAAACTTGATTGGTTGTTTGATACAAAAGTCTTAAGTTTATAAAGGAAACGTATTCACCCCCCCCCCCCTCTACGATTTATATGTATGTTGAAGTGGTTTACATATGTGCATGATGTCATTTTAGAAGGTAAATGATTATCTTATTTTGTGTGCATATGGTTTGGAGTTAAAAAAAATAAGGGTATTCCATTTGTTTCACGTGTGGTGAATGTGAAAAGAAATACGTGTTGCCATGCATTTGTTATTATATTATTTATTTTTTTTTACTACGGCAATTCTTGAGTTTTAAGAGTTAGAGTTTATAAGAAGTGTAAAGTTATTGAAAGGAAAGCTGTGAGTGAAATATGGACGTTTGCAGTAAAACATTCCATAAATGAAAGTGAAATGTGAAATGAAATAGTTATTTTTCGAAAGTCTAGTAGGTGGCGTTTAAGTAAAAAGGTTTACCAAATTTGGTTAGGTGGGGGGGGGTTTTTCTTATGGAAAATTTACGTTAATAAAGGTAATTAGTTAATTATTAATATATATATATTATTATATCAAATATATTATATATATATATATTATATATATATAATATATGTATATAATATATATATATAAATATTTAGGGGTTAGGCCGATCGGTTTTGGGAAGAAAGATAAAAATGTTTTTAGTTAGATTAGGTTTCTAATAATCTAACTTATCTAAAAACCCTAGCTCATTAGTTGCCTCCTTTTCTCCCCACCCCTTTGTGTGTGTGCCGTGACTTTACTCCAAGAAACAAGGAAGACAAAAAAAATTGATCCAAGAATTTAAGAACTAGATCGTGTTGGGAGCAAGTAAGAACGCTAGGTAATGATCTCATTCTTGTTTATTCTTTTAAATCATGTAACAAACCAATGATGGATCTAGGGTTTCATAAAATACAGAATATTATTGATTGTTTAATGATGCTAAGTGATTAGGGCCTTGTGAAAAAATTAGGTTCATGTCATGCAATTGGTTAGGTTAGATTTGCGTAAAACTTGATTTAGAGTTGAGCTATTTTTGGGTTGTAGTTAACGACTGATATCTAGATGATAAAAGCTTGTATTGGTATGTTTATTGAGCCTATGAATAAGCCAAAAGAGTCTACCTTCTAGAAAATCCAGCCTCGAAGGTTTTTAAGGTCGGGAAGTCATTCAAATAATTTTTGCAAGAAAAGTTGTCAAATCAGTAAATACGGGTCTGATTTAGGTCATGTTTGGGAAGGTGAAAACATAACTTAAAATTCGAATTAAGGATATCCAAGACGCAGAAGTCAAGTTTTATATGTCTATTAATTCCCACATGATAATTAGCCTCTGAATAAGAGTCTAAGTATGGTTAATAAGTCCAAACTTTTTAGTGCACGTGCATGTCTGAATTGGGACTGTTTTGAAGATTGATTTTCTTAGGAGTACTTTTGCATGTAAATGGCTTTTGGGAATCAAATGGTAGTTATGAACACTAAAGGACATAGAGGCTTTTTGGTATAATTTATAAAGGTCATCATTAAGGTTGTTAGTTAGTCAAGACACTCTAAAATTCTGCATTTTTGAATAAATTGCAGTTAACTATGTAACGTGTTAATGAGGGTTAGGTTGGGGATGGTGTCTGGCGACCATGATGGTAATTCAAAAACCTTAGACATCCATCATATGATTGTTACATGGGCATAAGCTTTTGGCTTAGTCGCGTGTAACACGTATTGTTTTGTTGTTTAGTTTTGTGCAAGGATTTGGGAAGTTGCTTAAGCATCAGGTGAGTTTCATAGCCCCTCTTTTCTTATATTTTATTGGGGTGGAAATGATGCAAGTATTTTAGAAATGTTTTTAAGTTGCTGTGATTATGTGATTTTATTTAGTGCATGGGCATTTAAGTGGTTATTATATGTTATGTGCTACATGTGGTGAAATTTCTATGTGTTCCAATTGGAGGGTAGCGATGGGGGGGGGGGGGGGGGGGGGGGGGGGGAGGGGGGGGGGGGGGGGGGGGGGGGGGGGGGGGGGGGCTACCCATTATATTTCTGTGTGTTCCAATTGGAGGGTAGTGCTTCTACCCATTTATGTGTGTTCCGATCGGAGGGTAACGGGGTTACCCATGACTGTATGATGTGGATCGTGGGCACGTTCCGTCCCAATTGTGGTTGTTTGGTATGATTGCATGTTAGCTTGTATAGTAGCTAGCTTAATTGTCCTGCCATGTTTTATTAATCACAGTAATTTATTTTAAAGTTGGATTGTGTGTCGTAAACCTATGACTCTCACCAACCTTTGTGTTGACGTTTTAAGCATCATTTTCAGGTAACCATCTTGAGGATGTTGAAGTTAGGAAGAGTGGCTAGTGAGACCGTAGGCTTGCATGCGAAGTCATTCTCCTAGAGATTTTATTTAAGTCATTTGAATTGTTTGATACTTGGTTGTTATTTGATGTTTAAACACCTGGGATTTAGGTTCCTTGCGGTATGACTTTGGCTATTGTAATGCAAGATCCTTTCTCTTTGGTTAGATATTGTCATGACACATTGTGTCTTATTTGTTTTATCTATTTCATTTGTTCACTCTATTGTTGACAACTTGTGTTTGTGATGATATCCATGATGTTACGGCCTCGTTTCCGCCCCCTCGGCGGTGTGACAATTGCATCTAATGTTTGTCGTTGTATATTGTGTTGTGATTATCTAATTTGTTTGAGGTTATTTAGTATAGTTGTTGTAGTATAAACTTGATTGGTTGTTTGATACAAAAGTCTTAGGTTTATAAAGGAAACTGTATTCACCTCCCGACGATTCCCTATGGGTTCAGAGTCCATCGCTCTATTTTTCAAAATAAATAGTTTTAAAAATAGTGTACGGTCTATGTATCAAATTTCTTATCAAGCGACACATAATATGAAAAGTTCTTTATTTAGTACTTACAAGTTTTGGTGTTAAATATAATGTGTTACAATAGCTTGAAGATCTCTTAAAGAATCTGAAACAAAGTGAATAGTGTGTCTAAAAGTAAAATAAACCTTTCTGCCAAAATGTCACCTCTTCTGCGACCTACGGATCCACCAAACCCTGGATCCGTCCATGTAGATCCGTCAGTATGGTTTTCAGCTTTTGTCAAACTTCAAAATTCATAGAAAATCAACCGTACGTCGGATTTCGATGATTCAAAAACCAAAATTAAAGTATTTTGAGTGTACTTTCCAATGAAATTGGTCTTAATTACTAATTCAAATTTTAAGTTTGTCAAATAAGCAAAATGCCATAGAGTGTCCAAAACTAAAATTTGTTTTAGTGTAAAAAATTGATTTTAACCTTTCTTTTCGAGTCAGACACTTCTAGTTGGTTTACTTTTGAAAGTTGGTGTATTTTATCATTGGAAAGTAAATGTATTTTTCAAACTTACTAATGAGAAGAAAACTAATTTATTTACAAATAATATCAAGCTATGTATACATTGTTACATTTAATACACAAAACGAAGTGTAGTATTTATGTGTATTATGCTAAACGATTATTTGTTCTACTTTGCATTTTAATATTGTTAATCAATCTTTGATATGCTTATTGCGTTTGTAGTTGAGCTTATTTGTTGATTAGCATAATCTCGGCATGTGTGTTATTTATTAATGTTCATGTATATGCGTCAATTGATCTTATGGAAGATCTCTTGCACTAAATTGAGAAATTGCTTTTGCATTGCATATAGATATAGATCACTATGTTTACAAATGTTCTATCAACATTTTGTAAATCCTATAATTTATGTTAACCCACTTAGGATTGAGAGCTAAGCAAGTTTGTCAAATCTTTTGAATAATATTGTATTGCATAATTATCGTGCTACTACTTTAACTGATAAAATGTGTCACCACCATATATTAAACACTTTTATTTTATCAAAGTCTCAAGAAGGTCTCTAGGATATGCCATCCTATTATCTTGCTTAAACATAGGTTGTCTAAACAAGAGAAAAGATCATAATAACACATTAGTATATAAGAAAAGGAAAATGTGTTTTAAAACTTAGTTTGTGCTTGCATTAGTCTAATTCACAATCACAACTAATAAATATTTGGATTAAAATGAACTTAGAATTTCTTGTAATTGTACATTTGAAAGATTAACTTTCTTGGTAAGAAAACACTTTCATTTTGAAGTTTTATCTTCGAATAAATTTTCACATTAACATTAACTTGAAATGAAAATATTCGCTCTAGTCAAAAGCTTGAAAATATTATATAAACATGTAGTAGTTTCGAAAAAGATTCGTAATGCTTAAAAATGACTAAGATAATTTTGTGAACTCTTTAGAAGTCAAAATCTAAGCATATTGTGCACAATAATTAATAAGTTTTTCTCACATATAAAATATACGACAATACCAAAGAAACAAGTAAACTTATCATTTTAAATGATCTCACACTTAAGACTAGTCTTAGTCTTAATAAAACACATTAGGAAAATATTTATTTCTTTTCTTTTAAAAGAGTGTTAGTGAGGGTCAAGAAAGATTTCGGATATATATCGATTCATTATTCAAATTATGATTGATATTATCTTTCGAATCTAATTGCCAAGTTCTTTTGAGTTTGGATATGAAATCGGATTCATTATTTGTCTAGCTTCAAGATTATATCAAAACCATAACAAAAGATATTATCTTGAATCTACATACTCAATCACACTAGGTTGATATGAAAATAATGTCATCCCTTTCAAAGACGAAAAGAATATACATCGGTTCATAACTCACACTTGTGATAATGATGTTATATTGAGTCTACATGTCCAATAGGTGTGTTCCTATTATTAATAATAACATGTTTAAAATGCACGTCAAAGTAGGATTGACGACTTGGATGTTTCGTCCGAGATATTCAAGTAATTTACCTTGCAATGCATTTGGTAAAGTTGTCATTTCCGAAAAACCAAACACGAGCAAATGCACAATATATGTAACTTTGCTCATACAATTCAAAAGCACGAATCAAGACTCAAATCCACTTTTTGTTATAACATTTTCTCTCTATACCAAATAAGCATAACATTATTTTTAACTAAGTATTTAAAACGAGAACAATTCAATTATCTAAGATTAGGATTAGGAATTATGGAACATATTCTATAAACCATTATTTTGCTTTCTTTCTATAAGTGATCGTAAGTGGACTTCGAATATAAAGATGATTATTATTCAAACGATAATTAATCTCATTATTCTATCCAATTATAAATGTTCGAAATATGAACATGGAGTCGAGATTAGAATTTATCTAGATAACGGAAATATCAATAAAATAACCATAGATATTTTCCGAGTCTACATGTTTAACTATTTTTAGTTATTACATGAAATTACGAAATCGATCATAAGACGAAAAGAATAATCATCGAATTGCAATTCACACTTGTATTTACGATGCTTTGTTACGTTTAAATGTTCATAATGCTTGTGTTATTAGCAATGGTCAAAAATATGCTAAAATCTAACACACTCCTAGTAGGATTGACATTGTTGAAATTCCATCTGGAAATTCACGACAACTTCCACGTTACGCTCAAAACTTGGAGGTCGAATTTGAAAGTTCAAACCAAGAACCCTTATAACATATATAAGCTTCTCCTATTACTAAAAAGTTAACACCATCGTCCAAATAACAAGAAATCATGTTCTGTCTATTTTTAGAAAACTTTGCGACCTATGGATCCTCCATATGGAGATCCGTCTTTGATTTAGGTAGATCCGTCTATGATCATCAAATTTATATATATTCCTTTTGTCATTTTGTACATGTCTAAGGTCTAACAAACATGTAACTAACCTTTAGTACATCATAATTTCTATAATTGAAAATTCATAAAATCTATTGAGGTAAATAACCTCAATAAGAATACTTTCAAAGACGTCATGATTAGGATTGTGAGAACCAAAATTGAAATATATTAGTTGAGTCATATTAGGCCAAGTACTAGTGGACAATTCAAATTTTATCTTTGCTACACTTCATTAGGAAAATGCGGGAATTCTATTTTATTCTAAACACGTCATGATTAGGATTATAAGAACCAGAATTGAACATATTATTAAGATTATCTTAGTGCCAAGTATTTATGATATTCAAATTTCATCTTTTCTACACTTCATTCGAAAATGCAGAAATACTATCAAAATGAGAAATGACTACTGTAGAATGCTAATGCACAGAATTTGCAATTTAACCTAACGGTTGAATTGCTTCTAGGAAGGAAGTTGGGTTTCGTGATAAAACCACGTTAAAAATGGTCGTGTTTTTATGCCCTGAATTGAGCACCATTGTGATAGTCTCATAATCATTCCTCTAACTTGAATAATGCTCTTCTAAATATGCCTAATGTGAGTCTACATTGACGAACTTTGGTATTTCATTAGGAATTGCCATAAAACCATGTATTAATTAGTATCTCCTTAAGTCGACCTAGACTACTTCACATCGCATACGTAATTTTGTGATTTCAAATGTTGAATTGTTCTCGTGAAATATGATTATATTTATCCATCATGCTATTTATAATCAATGATTAATTGCTTAATGTTTTGAATGCATAATTATTTAGATGGCTTTTTTTTGGTTAGCAATCCCGATTTAATATCTATAAATTTATATTTATGATACGTGTTATTAAATGCTAAATGCTAACATGTTTTGTATGATATATATGTGACGTAATCATTGTTTTATGTGAGCTTTTATATGATCCACGTGTCTTTCTTGTGCACCGACACTATATCATTAGGTCCGTCTATCTAGATAAACATATAGACGTCACATAGTCTCGTACATCAATATATTTGATTATTATGATTAATACACTTAAGTGACTTAGTGTCTTTTGAGTTTAGGGTATTGTCTCGTGTCACTAAAATTTATTGAGTACACATGCATAATCGTCTTAATCCCTAAGGGTTTTAGTTTAGATCACTTTGATCATTATCTTATTTATTTACTTGATTCTTTTCTTCACGAAACACTTTCTTCGTCCCTTGTCGTAAACGGTCAAATACTCAAAACTCCCCATAGTAACTCGTTCCCACTCCTTTGTTACTATATCAATTGTCTCATATCTTTAGGGATCCGCTCCTTAACTATAAACGATTATATCATTCATTTTTCATACCTAACTAATTACACGAAAACCTAAATCACACCTCAACCACTATATAGATGGATAATATCTTCTCTCCACCATTTCTGCTACCACCTTTAAGATAACCTCATACCTCATCATGTGATTGTTCTATGAACATTAGCAATGCTTGAGAAGAGCTACGTAACTTCACGGTTGAAGATCGTCGTATGCTAACCATCATCCCTCTTGACATTGTCAAGCTCATCGATTCTGTCATCTTTTGTTTTCTTCTTTATTTATTTTTATTATTATTCGACACGTTCACATATAGTCTTTCACCAAATATTCTTAAGAACTCACAAATGTGATTCTTATTCCCTAGAAAACAATTCAAACGAACCTTTATCCTACGGACTCATTTCTTGTTCCACAACACATATACACCCCGCTCACACAAACCAAATTGGTGACCAGGATCGTAACCTGGCTCTTTTCCTAACTTTACTATTAGGACTAATACCTCCTCTAACAAGAACACCTAACTCGTTTCTTTTTCAACAACACAAGTACACCCCGTTCACACAAACCGAATTGGTTCTAGTCTCCTACCCTAACATCACTATCTAGCATCAATACCTCTTCTTGATAAGAGCACATCAATCTTTGAATATTAGCCTCGTTACTAGAACCTTCAACCCTTAGGTCAACCTTACAAGAACGTCGTCTACCACACACTCAAACCTTACAACTACAATCTACTCTTTATAGTAATAGATAGTTTGTGAACCATCAATACGTCAACCCAAAACCTTGCAAGTATACTTCACTCTTGGTTGTGAAAGAACCTTTGACCCGTATGTCGATCATACACAAACCCTATAACTAGACTTCACTCTTGATAGTGGTGATTAGTTTTACATACCCAAACCTCGCAAGAAACACTTCAACCTTACACTCAAACCTAACAACTATACTTTACTCTTGATAGTAATAGTTAGTTCAACAACCTTCAATCCTCATAAACATTATACTCAAAACGTATCCCTATACAATCTTAACATCAAGATCACGTCACCAACTTTATGATCTTCACCACCAAATATTGGTCCTCACTTTCAAACTTCCATACCAAAGAAATTATCTCCTCAAGAACATTCCACACTTGTCCAATAACTATTACAAGTGATCCTTTCATTTTTACCACAATTGAGTCTTTTTGTTTGTTTCCACTTACTAGCAAGTGAAGAACATAAAGAAGATATTCAATCTTCAAGTGTTATTGAGTCACCACATTGTTGTGTCTTTCATTTTTCTTTCACTATGAAAGAACTACCACCTCGTCTCACATATCCACCTTTGTTCGTCAACATTGACAACCAATCACATGCAACCCAATCACTAGGATCACGTGCAACCCAATCACTCATGTCATCGTTAGTGCAAATCATATATTATTCTAAACCGTCTTTGCCAACCTTAGATCAACACCTTCCCTCTTCGTTCTCGCTCATCCTTCCTTACCTTCCATTATATGGAATCATTTTCATTAGATACATATCATTTTTCACTATATTTATTCTTGTCATAATATAACTACTTTCGAGTATATATGTTGACATGCCGTATTAAAATATCATTGACATCAATTTAATTTTACACGTCATAATTCTTATTTTGCTATTATTATTATTATTATTCTAAGAACATACTTAGAATATGTCTTATCAACAAATCAAACACACTACGTATTCAAATCATGTTTTTCCATATCACCCTTATCATCAACATTTAGTTCGACTCAAAGTCTTACAACAATGTTTTTCCTAGAACCCCACATATGAAAAGCATAGATAATGCTTAACAAAGAAACCTCGAGGATTTAGGAATCTCTCATTACAACCATTGACGAAAGTCTATCCGAACTCAAATCATCATCTTTAGTAGATAATGATTTCTTAAGGAACATGTCGTTCTAAAAACGATAGTACTCCTTATCCAAATGACATCTTGGACGAAGTCATTCTCATAACAATGATGTGTCAAACTATAAACAAATTTCGTCCTCGTTTATTAAAGTTGTGTGATTGGTTGGATAAATTTGGTGTCAATTAAGTCTCAGTCATCGAGCATGTGTCTTTGTTCTTTTTATCTAGTTTTTTATTTTTTTTAAATAGAATTGCATGTGTCTAGTTTCCAACATTTCTTGAGAATGTCATACTTTAGAGTACTCATACCTAAGACATGCATATCATGTTCCCCTATAGTATATTACTATATATATTTTTACCTCTCTTTTAAGATTTCTGTTACTACATGTATTTTTACTATATGCACTTTTGATATCATAATTAATAATTTTGTTATCTTACTATGTGAGATTAGTATTTTTGACACTTGCTATCCTGATGCTTAACATCTTTATGACTTGGTATGTTATCCTTTTTGGACCCTTACTTGCTATTGTTCATGATTTAAGTGTTTACATGCTAAGTGCTTTGGGTTTTAGCTGCAAATTGCAGTTTCGATTGATTTTGTAGTAACATGCGACCAACGGATCCACCATATGGTAGATCCGTAGTCTGTTTAGGCAGATCCGTGGCTCACCAGGCCAGGCGCCAAAATTCAAAACTTGTTGACTTTTAACATTTTCTACTTTATCTTATAATCACGCTATGTGATACTATATGTATTGTTAAACCTTAGGTTAAAACACTATTCTCATATTATTTTTCTTGTTACATACATAGCTATCATTGTTATTATGTATATGTGCGCTTGTCTACTAACTTTGTTTTGTAGTAACTTTCACTAACTCATTCCTTGTATCCCAAAACAAGGGGGAGCTTCCGACAAGCACTTAGAGAGTGCATCTTGCATACATTTAGTTGCACATACTCGTCCAACGGAGTATCTAGTATCGCACTAACATTTTTTTGTAGGTTTTTGATAATACCTTGATGCCTCAAATAAGGGGGAGCATTCGTCAAGAAGAAGCATACACGCATTTATCATATATTTCTCCTATTTCTTCATGATATATATATATATATATATATATATATATATATATATATATATATATTATCATATTATTATATTCTTATATTTATATATATTATGTTGCACAAAACTAACTCTTGATGTAGGTTAAGTCTTTGTAAGAAATTTGATTCATGGATTCATTAGCAACCAAGGTCAATAATCATAGGAGTGCAGGAAGCTAGGGGGAGCTCGAGGGCATCAATGTAGATAGCTCAAAGTTGCTTAGAAGATGAAGATTGAAGTATAACTTCACTAGGGATGATGCAAGCTTGCCTTTCTGGGGAGAAATAAAGTTTACTAAAGGACCGCCTTAGGAATGGAGAGTGTTATGAGAAGGATTTCATACACCTTTTTGTTTCGAAAAAGGGGGAGAAGGAAGTGTAAACGAGTAACTTTTAAATTTTTACTATGTTACAAGTTTACATATTTGTCATCATCAAAAAGAGAGAGATTGTTAGTGCAAATATTACGATATTTAAACTAAACAAGTCCTTTGGTTTTAATAATGACAAACAAGTAACTTGTAATACATAACGTAAATGTGCAGGTTACGCGTGATCACAACTCATCAACGCATACATTCATCAACACCTCTCGACGTCTCGAGTCTACTCATGCTTCAACAAAAGGTATGAATATGTTTGTTAAGTTGCATTATGATCAACCTATTTAACAAACCAACCTTTGTAAGTTTACTTACACTTAATAAGTAATTAATCACATTAGAGAATAGGATAAAACTTAATTACTTAGTTAACTAACACAAGATCTTTCTTCTAGAAGAAATCTTCCATATTAGGAAACAATCTTGGAAGATCAAAACATGTACCATATTAGATAATAGGACAAAATAATTAGGAAATAAAGACAAAACTAATTATTCTTGCTTAACCATTTTTGAAAACAAATCTTACAAGATCTTTTCTAATATAACAAATCTTACCATTTTAATGTTAAGCTTTCTAGAACAATATCTAATCAGATTTTATAAGTACATTAAGATCTAAGCAAAAGATTTAAAAATATTTGAAATTTTTTTTAACAATTTTAAAATTGGACCGTGCGACCTTACTGATCCACCATCCCTAGATCCGTAGCACCTTGACGGCCAAGTTTTTTGGGTTTTCTATAAATACCACCCATTTGCTTAGTTTTTCACCCAAGCTTTTCACAACCTTTCTTCCACATTATTACACACATTTAGGATCATTATAAACAAGTTTTTATAATGTAAAAACACAATTAATCATATCATCAAAACCCTAATAACCCTTGATCATAATGCTTCTAACTTTCATTTGTTGCAAGCATGATTCTACATGATCCTCCATTCAAGCAAGCTTAGAGATCTTGCATTCTTCACCCAACATCATTCATACAATATTCGAAAGATCCATCACAACAAGCCAAGTGACTTGTCATCTTCATCAACAACATCATGCTTAGTGATCTTGATGTTTTAGATTAGGCTTTTACATCCAATTGACAATTATGTCTTGGATCATCATTATACACATTTGTGTATCAATCATTATACAACAAACTAGATGTTAGGTGGTTTATGTGTTTAGGCCATAAAACACAAGGTTTGTTATGTTGGGCCATAAAACATAACGGGTTTGGTTGTACCCGAAGAAGGACTCGGTATTTAGCTTAGTACCGGATAAAGTGTAAGCGACGTTAGGTTGGTTCTACCTCGAAGTAGGACTCGATATTTAGCTTAGTACCGGATAAAGTGTAAGCGACGTTGTATGGTTTTCTCTACCTTAAAGAAGCTTGTTGATCTAGTGAAGTAATTCTCGAGTTGGGTACTCGGGGAGTGGAGTAGGGCGAAGAGGAGCTTCGTAGCCGAACCACTATAAATCATCGTGTTCGATTTGCGCTTTCTTTTACTTATCACTTTACATTT
The DNA here is from genome assembly GCA_026074375.1 of Tanacetum coccineum. NCBI lineage: Eukaryota > Viridiplantae > Streptophyta > Magnoliopsida > Asterales > Asteraceae > Tanacetum > Tanacetum coccineum. The sequence continues at coordinate 17,120 of BQNB010043132.1, read as the reverse complement.
ATATTTGTCTTTATCGCTTTATATTTATATTTGCATTGCATCTATGTTTGTGTATTGTGTTGTGGTGATATGCCTTGTTTGATATTCTTTAGTGTAGTTATTATAGTATAAACTTGATTGGTTGTTTGATACAAAAGCTTTAAGTTTATAAAGGAACGTATTCACCCCCCTCTACGATTCCACATTCTTTATCGTTTTATTATTTTTATATTGGAAACAACCAGCACTTATATGCGGTTGTTATGTGTTGCAGGTGATATATGCTGCTAATTTCATTGAGTTCTTTACGGAGGAGGCAAACGTGTTTATGGTGATATAATCCCATCACCATATCCTAATCATCGTCTATTTGTTCTAAAACAGGTAATTCCATTTTAGCCAGTAACAAGTACTTTTTTATCAAAAAGAATTTTCGTCTGATTAGATTGTATGAGCCTTTGAGGTACATCGCTAGCATTGCTTTTAATTTATTCCTTTAAACTACAGCCTGTTGGTGTCGTTGCAACAGTCATTCCTGGAATTACCCCTTGGCAATGATTACTCGGAAGGTTGGATATTACATAAGTTACACAAAATTACTGTAAAATTTTGATAATTTGTTAAATTGTCAGTAACTAAGAATGAAACTTTGCATTTTGGTGTTCTAATCAGGCTGGACCTGCTCTTGCATGCGGATGTACTGTGGTGATAAAGCCCTCCGAGCTCACACCATTAACCGCCTTAGCAGCATTTGAGCTTGCCATTCATCTGGAATCCCACCAATATGGCTTCATTTTCTTTATCTTTTTATTATTTTTATTTTAGGGTAAATTACACCGTTGGTCCCTGAACTTATTTTAGGGTAATGAGGAGGAGGTGGTGGCTAAGTGAACTTATCCGACGGCGTCGTCTACATTGATTTTTTGACTTTACTAACACAAAGACATTCCTAAACAAAATAGTCAAACATAATAAATACTTTCTTAACACAAAGACATTCCTAAACATAATAAACTATGATAGTTATCCTAAACCAAGGGCGTAACGGCTTCATATACTAAACACTTTGAAATGTCACAAGATAACCTGACTTGGTTTGTAATCTTAACCATTTTAAATTTTAGGTGGTGTTTGGTTCGTGAATTTGAAATTCCGGAATTTTAAATTCTAGGAAATTTAAATTCTTGAGAATTTAAAATTCCGGAATTTAAAATACCTTCGCATGTTTGTTGACAGAAATTTATAGTATTTTAGAATCTGTCATTATGTTTATTATTGCAACATTTTAGGGAATGACGGATAGGGGTGTCAAAAAACCCGACCCGACCCCAATTAAGCCATTCGGGTCGGGTTACTCAGGGAAAAAAATCATGTTATTCGGGTCAACCTAAGTAATCCGAATATTAAATAGGGTCGGGTATCGGGATGGAAATTTTTGATAACTCGGGTTCGGGTCGACCTATATATATATATATATATATATATATATATATATATATGTGTGTGTGTGTGTGTGTGTGTGTGTGTGTGTGTGTGTATAGGGGTGCGTTATATTGAGAACCCATTTTAAGCGCAGAACTCTACAGAACTCTTTTCAACCAATCACAATTTAGTAAATATTAAATGTTTTCATTTAATTGAAAATGGTATATTAGTCAATCATATTTTTATGCCAATACAAATTAATGACTAATAAATGTCTTAACTTTTAATGAATGTTGACCGTTGACTTTATTTATACATGGCTAATATTTTTTACTTTTTTCTATTTTTAAATAAAAAATGTTTTTTAAATCACTTATTTTTCAGAATTTAAAAAAAATTCTTACACTTTTTTAATTACAAACGTTTTTTTTCTTAATTCCTAAAATTTAGGAATGGAAAAATAATACTTTTTTTCTTCTTTTGCATTTTTAGTCAGTACACATGTTTTAAAATCAATAAAAATTTAGTATTATTAATAGTACAACACAATTTCACTTTTTTGAATTTTTTATTTAAAAAACATTTTTAAAATCATTTAATTTTTGACATTATTTTTTTATTTTATATTTGTCTTTTAACATACATGTTTTAAAAAAAATTATATTTGTCTTTTTAACAACAGTTTTCAAAAATAGCTAGGGTTTTTTTTTAACTTTACATATTGTTTTCTTGCGTACAACTTTATGTAAGTCCCATCACTTATTCTACTAATAAATGTTTTAATTGCACATATGTTTATCAGATGGACAATCTTTATATTATAAAACTGAATTAACTAAAAACATAGCCATGTACATGTAACCTCTAAATTTATAACAAACCAAAACATAAATAATATACACAAAATTTGATACAAAAAACATGTGTGCACTATTCCACGAACATACATGCACGCTTCACTTTCTCCATCAAATAATTAGAACACACGAGTACCCATCCAAAACACAATATGCACATATTCCAATAACTAAGTGTATTGCATCAGACGATTCATACGTGCACGCTTTACTTTCTCATCAAATTTATTAGAACATACGAGTACCCTTCCAAAAACATATATGCACTCTTCCAATGAAACATATGTGTACTCTTCCCACGAACAAACCAGCATCGAGTACGCTGTGCACACTCTCGTCAAATTCACGGCTTTGAGAACATGTACGCCCGCCATCTAAAAGCGTGCATTTATTGATCTTCATCACAAAACATCATTCCTAAATAATTGAGCAATCTCCTGAAACAAATATATAAAAAAAACTAGTTATACCAAATTATGCAAAAACGTATATGTGCCGAACTATAATTCGTGACCCATGACAATCAAACGAATCTATGATCATATAGACCATGACAATCAAACAAATAAATTCAGGTCTCTTTCTCGCAAATTGCTACTTGTAATATCTTGTTTTCATTATTATAAAAAGTAGAAAAATCAAAGTAACGAAAAGGATTTCATATAAGTACAAGATATAGAGGCGAGCACGCTGCACATATTTTGTGGGCAACTACACTTATATTAACTGTATATATATCTAGTATATACACATATGTAAAAGAATGATACAAGCCATCAAAGACATGTGTTTTTTATGCTCGAAAATAATCTATACACTATATAAAAGAAGCTTTTGATCAGCATAATCTTGAAACAAAAAATCTTAAAAATTGACACGTGTATATTCATAAAATAATCAACGGTTGAAAAAACATAATAACTCACATTTACTTTCCACACAAAACACCTTCCAACAAAACACCTTCCAACAAAAACATTTTAAGCCATACACATCAAATGAGATCCCTAAATCAACAACCCGATTACATAAAATCAAATCAGATCCCTAATTCAAACCGCCCCATTTAAATTTTTTTTCATTAATTAATCTTGTCACAATGAACCCTAAATCATGGCACTTTAACATTCGTTTGGAGAATCAAGCTCTTAATCAATGTAGTATGAAACTAAATCCGTATATAATTTTTAATCTGAATATGGATTGAATCATCTCTACAATTTTTGGTTAAGATTAATTTTTGTTTTATCAACTTCTCCATATTTGTTCATACTGAAAGTTGTTGATTTTGTGTAGGATGTTATGATAAATTATCACGAGTTGGATGGAAATTACATGGTTTGTTTCTCAATATCAACATCAATTTTCCAGGTATCTTTCTATGTTAAATTAGTGTGTTATTTTACTTTTCTGTGGCAAAATGGGTCGGGTCAGGTAATGGTTCTCAAAATGAGTTTGCGTCTGGGTTATTTTGGAACATTATGATTTAGCATGTTATGATGAAAAAATGAAATGTTCATTTGTCAGTGATTATTTGTTTTGCAATATCAAGCATGAAATTAGTTTTGATTTATTTTTTATGAAACCATTTATCAATGTATTTAACAAATTAAAAGTGCTATAATTTAGTAAACTTTGAAAAATATTAAACCTTCACCAATTAAACCAAAAATTCTGTTCACAATGTGTTGAAACCAGTTGTCAATTGTTTTTTAAAATTAGAAACCATATAATTTAGGATACTTTTAAAAATATTAAACATTCAAAAATAAAACCGAAAATCATTTGGAGTATCCCTGTTTTTTAGGATAATCAGTTTAGGATAATCAGTTTTACTGATACAATCCTTTCCTTATTTATCTGCTCACTTTTTCAAAATTCAAATCAACAGGTTAACATTCATGGTACTGTGATTGGCAAACCGACACTTGGTATATTATGGGGGTAAAATTCCATCTGAGAGACAGGTATGCATGATAATATAATTGTATGACTTTATTCTTAAGTTTGTTTTTCATGTTACAATTGACCATGTTGGGCGTTGGAAATTTAACAAAACCCAAGTTATACCCATTCATACTTACCCTGCTTTACACATATTGAAAGGCCCCCGAGAATTGTATTATGTCACCTAAAATTCAAAAAGACGATTTCATTGGATTAGCATTTTGTTTAAAACATCGGTCTATGTAACACTTTGCATGATAAACTGATAATCTAATCCGGATAGATGCAGGAAATGAAACTAAACCATATGGCGAAAAGTTTTATTCAAAGACAACAGTGTAGCAAGCCATTAACATAGATGACTTGACAGAAGGAAGAATGTATTTAACCTTAATAGCCATTGTATATGCAATAACATCAGGTGGGACATCAGACTCACACATGGTTTTCAAAAAGTATCAGTATTTAGGCAAAATTCTTATTAGTTTCAAAGATTCTAACTAATTTTAGTGTTAGCAGATATATTTGTTGAAAGCCACACCACTGATTTCGACGGCTACTAGAATCAAGGTAAAAAATCGGATCTTCTTTTCGTCGCATGGATAAGTTATCACTGAGGTATTGAATTTACTTTCAGAGAAATAAGTAAGGATTTAATCACGGAGGATGATGTTAGTGGAGCCCAGGATTACTACTTGTGTGCTACCATATCAGATCCTAAAGATGGTGAAGTTATGATGCAGTATGCAACGTTAGTATGGGAGCTTCATCGTGACATTGATAAAGCTTTAACATACCAGATCCTAAATTTTGAAGGTATTTCACTTACTACCACGTTTAAGATTTTTTTTAACTCGCTTATATTAAGCTTTCTCCTTTGATAGGTGATGCTTTTGTGGTTTGCAAAAAGATTTATGTCTTGCTGATTGTATTATCAGAAGGCTTCGTAATGTGAGTTAAACCTTGGCAGGAAGGTATGGTGCATTAACCGTTTATATTAAGTTTATTAACCGTTTTGGACTTTTAGCACCATAAACCTTGGCATGAAGGTATGGTGCATGAACTTATGTTGATTGTATTATTAGTAAGGCTTCGTAATGTGAGTATATAAATAGTTTTGACTTTAATTTACTGCTTATGCAGTAATTTTAGAGCGTCATCTAAGGGAAAAAGATGCAGGATAGCAAACTTTTGGTTCAAACAAAATGATGGAGGACGATTATTATATACAACCCTGTTCACGGGTGAGTACACCACATATTTCCAATTATGTTAATTGTCTCATATCTTGGTCCCTCTTTTAAATGTCCCAGCTTCTAAAGTGTCACGGCTACAACCGTTAATCGGCAATAATATTTTCAGATAGTAGCTGTAGCGCCGCACCATCGAGAGATACGAGGAAAGCTTAGTATCTATAAGTTAGCATGTATTCGATTCATTTTAATTGTCTCACATGTTAGTCCCTCTTGGTAGTATGTAGTTACTGTGCCCGAGGAGAAGAAACTCATGCTTTGCCTACAAAGGAGCGCAAGTCACCAATGTTAATTTTATGCATAGATTTCAACAGTTCTTTCATTATATTTAGTTTTTTTACATGTTTTTGTTTATTTAACTTTCAACATAATGACATGATACTTGCTGAAACTGAAATTTGCAGAAAAGGGTAATGCTACATGATCCCAAGTGTTCACCATTTTCCTTTCTTTAATGTTGCATTTCTTATCCGATCTTGGTTTTTCATTGGTTTTAACAGGAAGTCGAGCTGGAACCTACAATGCATCCCTATGTTTAAAGGTAAACGTAAGTTCTCGGGACAAATATGCATTTATAAACATGAGAGTATAATAAAAATAGCTAAATCTGTGAATAATATGGTTTGAACAACATATGAGTTTTTCCAAAACTTTAGAGTCCCAAATAACGACCAAATAAGCTAATTTCCAAACACTCCCCAAGAATTCTCTGCTATTATACAGGCTGCAAGCTACCTAAATCGATAAAACAATCACATTAATATCTGTGGCATACACCTACCTAGATCGATCCATTAATAAGGAACGTGTTCAAACTCCAGTTTATGTTAATTTAGAATGATAAAACTAAAAAATTTCACCAGCTTGTATAAATGTCAGTTTTTGTTTTTAGGTCATATCATATTAGAGTTTAGTACTTTTCTTTTCCGCGTAAAAAACGATAGTTTGTGATAATGGGTAAACTGAATTATGACAATAAACAGGTAAGGTGGAAGAAAATTAGTGAAAGAATGAAGTACCTTCAAGATTCGTCCCCAATGTTGTAACTAGATCACAGGAAAGGTGGGATGCTTGGATAAAATTAATTAACTAATTATGTCCAATCCCTGAATAGCAAGTAGAGGTAATTAAAAAATAAAATTCAATCAATTAGCCCTTTTTTAATATTGTAATAACTCATGCACTAAGGTGCAAAAATGGCGCCTTTTTTGTTACTAATTTGCACAACGAACATAGAACCTGGATCACCGAGTAAGTTAAATATCTGCGTGTATCATTTTGTTAAGGGATAACAAAAGAATATGACCTTTTTGTACTATACATCTATGTAAATCTTGCACCTTTTGAGTTTTTCATGATGGTTGTGGTTGATATTAAGCAATTCCTTACACCCCTTATATTTGAGCACTGAAATTGATTATTGTCGAATTGTGGTTGCAAACACCTTGACACATATAGTGTTTCAACATCCACATAAATGTACGTTCTAATGTTTTTCAAATCTTTTGTGGTGACAGTGAGAGAACCGAATGTCATGTATCAAACCACAAGCGATAGTGAATAATACTCGACATGGTTTATAGAAGAAAAACTATAGGCATAAAGTGGTCAAGGCAAATCCTAATCCAAGGTAAAGAAAAGTTTACTACATTTTCGCTTCATTATATTAAATGGTAAAATCTTGGTTTCTAATTTGTAGTCTGTACTATTGGCTTAATGTATGCATGAGTTACTGTAAATGCACAAACACAAATAGAAACAAAGCTGCAAACGCAAAGTACATTATGGTGTGCGTATTTTGTGGAGTAGATGTACATTATGGTGTTTGGTTTTAGAGACTCGCTCTGCCATATTTAAGTTTACAAACTTGACTTCTATATTATAAGGATGTAGTATTCAGTAGACTTAATCTGAACAGTTGAGAATGATTGCAAAATGAGATTGTGTGTTGTTACTGTTTTATTGCAAGGAATGTATTGGTTCTTGGAGTAAAGGTAGTATTGAAAACTTATCATTTGTGTACATGTTAGGCATTATGCAGATAATATAGATTTGTGTACCTATTGAGCAATATTTTTTTTAACTTCAAGTTTTGTGAACTTTTAGTTATGATATTTATCTGTTGTTTGTGTTTGGAAGGACGATAATGAATGTAGCTTCTACTAATGCTATAACTCGTAACCCATGACAATCAAACGAATCTATGATCATATAGACCATGACAATCAAACAAATAAATTCAGGTCTCTTTCTCGCAAATTGCTACTTGTAATATCTTGTTTTCATTATTATAAAAAGTAGAAAAATCAAAGTAACGAAAAGGATATCATATAAGTACAAGATATAGAGGCGAGCACGCTGCACATATTTTGTGGGCAACTACACTTATATTAACTGTATATATCTAGTATATACACATATGTTAAAAAATGATACAAGCCACCAAAGACATATGTTCTTTATGCTCGAAAATAATACTATAATATAAAATGACATTTTTGATTGTGAAACTTCCCCTGACGTGAAAACATTAAACAAGAGGCAAATAACAATTAAAAAAGGATTAATTCATATTTTATGACTTATGTCATACATCTTAACGCAACAATATATAGCATGCATGTAAAAATTAACAAAAATCATGATATATTCATTTTTAGTCTGCATTATTTTATTCTTTGCATCTTTATCATTATCAGTTTCTTTAACAAACATGTTCAAGAAACCATAAACAATTGTCATTATTTTATCATAAAAGTATCAAATACATAAGCACAATCTCAACACATGCAATCTACTTTTAAACAAATATGTACATCTCTTTCATCAATTTTATACTCATCATAAAACACATGTGTACTCTTTGTACACTCATTTTAGAAACTAAAAATATAATACTAAACTGATCTAAAAAACTAAAAACGAGTAATATAGAAAAAGATGATTTAAGTATTTCATCAGGCTCCATGCAAATAAGAATTTAGATGTAACAAAATGGAATGTCGACACTAGCAGTACATTTTTTACCATAAGTTCTTGCTTTAAAACTGAAGATTACAATAAAAACTACCTTTTTATATTTAACCTAACATCCAAACTTCGCCATCATAATATATTCTTCTCGGTAGGCGTCTCAAAAACAAACTTGACATGGGCATACATTACTAGAACAGACAAACCCAGGAAACATACGAACACAATTCAAAAGCAAAACCATACACGAACTCAACAAACATACAAACTCGAACTTACGAACATACTAACACGCTTCAAAATTATTTAACAAATTAAAAGTGCTATAATTTAGTAAACTTTGAAAAATATTAAACCTTCACCAATTAAACCAAAAATTCTGTTCACAATGTGTTGAAACCAGTTGTCAATTGTTTTTTAAAATTAAAAACCATATAATTTAGGATACTTTTAAAAATATTAAACATTCAAAAATAAAACCGAAAATCATTTGGAGTATCCCTGTTTTTTAGGATAATCAGTTTAGGATAATCAGTTTTACTGATACAATCCTTTCCCTATTTATCTGCTCACTTTTTCAAAATTCAAATCAACAGGTTAACATTCATGGTACTGTGATTGGCAAACCGACACTTGGTATATTATGGGGGTAAAATTCCATCTGAGAGACAGGTATGCATGATAATATAATTGTATGACTTTATTCTTAAGTTTGTTTTTCATGTTACAATTGACCATGTTGGGCGTTGGAAATTTAACAAAACCCAAGTTATACCCATTCATACTTACCCTGCTTTACACATATTGAAAGGCCCCCGAGAATTGTATTATGTCACCTAAAATTCAAAAAGACGATTTCATTGGATTAGCATTATAGTTTAAAACATCGTTCTATGTAACACTAGCAATGATAAACTGATAAACTAATCCGGATAGATGCAGGAAATGAAACTAAACCATATGGCAAAAAGTTTTATTCAAAGACAACAGTGTAGCAAGCCATTAACATAGATGACTTGACAGAAGGAAGAATGTATTTAACCTTAATAGCCATTGTATATGCAATAACATCAGGTGGGACATCAGACTCACACATGGTTTTCAAAAAGTATCAGTATTTAGGCAAAATTCTTATTAGTTTCAAAGGATTCTAACTAAATTTTATGTGTTAAAAGCAGATATCTTTTTTGATGAAAGCCACACCACTGAATTTCGACCGCTACTAATAATCAAGGTTAAAAAATCGTATCTTCATTTTCGTCGCAAGGATAATTTTATCAATTGAGGTATTTGAAATTTACTATTCAGAAAATAAGTAAGGAATTTAATCCGGAGGATGATGGTTTGAGTGAGCCCCAGGATTACTTAACTTGTGTGCTGACCATAACAGATCCTAAAATGGTGAAGTTATGATGCAGGAAAGCAACCGTTTAGTATGGGAGCTTCATCGTGACATTGATAAAGCTTTAACATACCAGATCCTAAATTTTGAAGGTATTTCACTTACTACCACGTTTAAGATTTTTTTTAACTCGCTTATATTAAGCTTTCTCCTTTGATAGGTGATGCTTTTGTGGTTTGCAAAAAGATTTATGTCTTGCTGATTGTATTATCAGAAGGCTTCGTAATGTGAGTTAAACCTTGGCAGGAAGGTATGGTGCATTAACCGTTTATATTAAGTTTATTAACCGTTTTGGACTTTTAGCACCATAAACCTTGGCATGAAGGTATGGTGCATGAACTTATGTTGGAATTGTTAATATTAGTAAGGCTTCGTAATGGTGAGTAATATGAAATAAGTTTTTGACTTTAATTTACTGCTTTAGGCAGTAATTTTAGAGCGTCGACTAAGGGGAAAAAAAGAACAGGAAAAGAAACTATTGGTTTTCCAAAACAAAATGACGGAGGACGATAATTAATAAAACAACCCTGTTCACGGGTGAGTACACCACATATTTTCAATTATGTTAATTGTCTCATATCTTGGTCCCTCTTTTAAATGTCCCAGCTTCTAAAGTGTCCCGGCTACAACCATTAATCGGCAATAATATTTTCAGATAGTAGCTGTAGCGCCGCACCATCGAGAGATACGAGGAAAGCTTAGTATCTATAAGTTAGCATGTATTCGATTCATTTTAATTGTCTCACATGTTAGTCCCTCTTGGTAGTATGTAGTTACTGTGCCGGGAGAAGAAAACTCATGCTTTGCCTACAAAGGAGCGCAAGTCACCAATGTTAATTTTATGCATAGATTTCAACAGTTCTATTATTATATTTAGTTTTTTTTACATGTTTTTGTTTATTTAACTTTCAACATAAGGACATGAATAACTGCTGAAACTGAAATTTTGCAGAAAGGGTAATGCTACATGATCCCAGGATGTTCACCATTTTCCTTTCTTAATGTTGCAATTTCTATAAACTGAATCTGGTTTTTTCATTGGTTTTTTAACAGAAGTCGAGCTGGAAACCTACAATCAACCCATTTTTAAAGGGAAACGTAAGTTTTCTCGGGACAATATGCATTTAAAAACGTAGAGTAATAAATAAAAATAGCTAAATCTGTGAATAATATGGTTTGAACAACATATGAGTTTTTCCAAAACTTTAGAGTCCCAAATAACGACCAAATAAGCTAATTTCCAAACACTCCCCAAGAATTCTCTGCTATTATACAGGCTGCAAGCTACCTAAATCGATAAAACAATCACATTAATATCTGTGGCATACACCTACCTAGATCGATCCATTAATAAGGAACGTGTTCAAACTCCAGTTTATGTTAATTTAGAATGATAAAACTAAAAAATTTCACCAGCTTGTATAAATGTCAGTTTTTGTTTTTAGGTCATATCATATTAGAGTTTAGTACTTTTCTTTTCCGCGTAAAAAACGATAGTTTGTGATAATGGGTAAACTGAATTATGACAATAAACAGGTAAGGTGGAAGAAAATTAGTGAAAGAATGAAGTACCTTCAAGATTCGTCCCCAATGTTGTAACTAGATCACAGGAAAGGTGGGATGCTTGGATAAAATTAATTAACTAATTATGTCCAATCCCTGAATAGCAAGTAGAGGTAATTAAAAAATAAAATTCAATCAATTAGCCCTTTTTTAATATTGTAATAACTCATGCACTAAGGTGCAAAAATGGCGCCTTTTTTGTTACTGATTTTCGCAACGAACATAGAACCTGGATCACCGAGTAAGTAAAATATATGTGTGTATCATTTTGTTAAGGGATAACTACAGAATATGACCTTTTTGTACTCTATCATACATCTATGTAAATCTTGCACCTTTTGAGGTTTTCATGGTGGTTGTGGTTGATATTAAGCAATTTCTTACACCCCTTATATTTGAGCATTGAAACTGATTATTGTCGAATTGTGGTTGCAAACACCTTGACACACATAGTGTTTCAACATCCACATAAATGTACGTTCTAATGTTTTTCAAATCTTTTGTGGTGATAGTGAGAGAACCGAATGTCATGTATCAAACCACAAGGGATATTGAATAATACTCGACATGGTTTATAGAAGAAAAACTATGGGCATAAAGTGGTCAAGGCAAATCCTAATCCAAGGTAAAGAAAAGTTTACTACATTTTCCCTTCATTATATTAAATGGTAAAATCTTGGTTTCTAATTTGTAGTATGTACTATTGGTTTAATGTATGAATGAGTTACTGTAAATGCACAAACACAAATAGAAACAAAGCTGCAAACGCAAAGTACATTATGGTGTGCGTATTTTGTGAAGTAGATGTACATTATGGTGTTTGGTTTTAGAGACTCGCTCTGCCATATTTAAGTTTACAAACTTGACTTCTATATTATAAGGATGTAGTATTCGGTAGACTTAATCTGAACAGTTGAGAATGATTGTAAAATGAGATTGTGTGTTGTTACTATTTTATTGCAAGGAATGTATTGGTTCTTGGAGTAAAGGTAGTATTTAAAACTTATCATTTGTGTACCTGTTAGGCATTATGCAGATAATATAGATTTGTGTACCTGTTGAGCAATATTTTTTTTAACTTCAAGTTTTGTGAACTTTTAGTTATGATGTTTATTTGTTGTTTGTGTTTGGAAGGACGATAATGAATGTAGCTTCTACTAATGCAACTCTCTCAAACGACGATGATAAGAATCTGGAATTTCTGCTCGACGTCTTTGGCTCAAAGTTATCGGCTGATGACATGGACCCTCAGAATTATTGTGTGTTGTCAAACCAACGCTTAATTCTAAAAACAACATTGAAACAATGTTGTTTTTTAAATGATAACATGAAATCAGACCAAGTTATCTAAATAATATGCAATAGTTGGAACAACAAAAAACAATATCGAACAACTACCAAATTTTTTTTCCAACAATACCTTAAAGCTCCCCGCCCAACGGGCGGGCCTTGAAACTAGTACTATAATATAAAAGGACATTTTTTATTATGAAACTTCCCCTGATGTGAAAACATTAAACAAGAGGCAAATAACAATTAAAAAAGGATTATTCATATTTTATTTGACATAATGTCATACATCTTAACTGCAACAATATAAGCATGGCATGTAAAAATAACAAAAATCATTGGATATATTCCATTTTTTAGTCCCCTGCATTATTTTTATCTCTTTGCATCTTTATCATTATCAGTTTTCTGTTAACAAACATGTTCCAAGAAACCATAAACAAATGTCCCATATTTTTTCATAAAAGTATCAAAACATAAGCACGAAGTCTCAACACATGCAATCAACCTTTTAAACAAATATGTAACATCTCGTTCATCCAATTTTTATACTCATCAATAAAAACACATGTGGTACTCTTTGTACACATCATTTTAGAACTAAAAATATAATACCTAAACTGATCTAAGAAAACTAAAACCGAGTGAATATAAGAAAAAGATGGATTTTAAATATTTCATACAGGCTCCATGCAAAAAATAATTTTTGATGTAACAATGGAATGTCGACACAAGCAGTACATTATTTACCACAAAGTATCTTGCTTTAAAACTGAAGATTACAATAAAAACTACCTTTTTATATTTAACCTAACATCCAAACTTCGCCATCATAATATATTCTTCTCGGTAGGCGTCTCAAAAACAAACTTGACATGGGCATACATTACTAGAACAGACAAACCCAGGAAACATACGAACACAATTCAAAAGCAAAACCATACACGAACTCAACAAACATACAAACTCGAACTTACGAACATACTAACACGCTTCAAAATCAAACCCATACACGATTCTAAAACGTACCTGACTAATACGATCATATATGTCTAACATGAAACATATTATTTGAGCCTTCAAAGGGTGACGAAATGGGTTTGAAAAGGATGACGAAAGGGGTCCGAAAAAGATGACGAAAGGGGTCCTTTAACACGAACCATTCCCTTTGACATAAACCATGCCCCTTAAAGGGTGATGAAAGGGGTTTGAAAACAAGGACAACAAGATCCACAGATCTACTCATCATGGGTGATGAAAATGATGGCTGTTAGTAGTTATTAGATGGTTATGTATAAACCATCTAAATAATATTCATTAATCACTATATATTTCTCAAATGGAGGAACAGAGAAAAAGGAGGCGGCGTAGATCTATTTTGAGTGAGAGAGAGAAGGTTATGATTTTTGTTAAATCTACTCTTCATTGCATAATATCAGGAACGGTTCGGTTAAAATGAAATTCCTTTATTGCCCTTTAACCAATTATTAAATGTAATATGATTTCTGTTTTTATTACAATTATGCCACAAGCTTTAATAACCATTGATCAAAAAAATAAATGGACCCGATTCAAATTGACACGAACCCGACTAACCTGAATTCAAATAGGGTCAGGTTCGGGTATGAGAATTTTAACCTTGCCTCGATTTTGACCCGACCCAAATTGACCCGAACCTGAACAATCCCACACCCGACTAACACCCCTAGTGACAGATTTTCTTTGATTTAAAAAAAAACAAAAACAACAAGAAAAAAAGTTTATGAATAAAATTTTCCAAGTAAATTAAAGTTCCTCACTTTTTGGAGACATTCTAATTCTCCCCATTTTAGAGACCACATACATGTTGTTGAGGACTAACTTTGCAACGGACCGATAACCCAATGACTATTTCTGTATAGTGTCGTCAAGGACTAACTTTGCAACGGAACGATAACACAAAGGACTATTTTCGTAATTTGTTTCTCGGGGTTGGTGAAAAAAAGGTGCCTCCCAAGACGTACTGCTCTTTGTTGTAATATAAATTAATACTACAAGATAGCAAGCAAAAGGCCCAAGGGTGCGTTTGTATTTTAATTTCCTTCAACGCTAGGTTAATTTGGGGAAAGTTTGTAACCCTTCTTTGGCCACCCACAAATGTACATACATAACGAGTTTTGAACCATTTTACGTAAAGACTACAAACGTTAGTACCTCACCGCCACCGATAAGCCATTTGGTGGTGGTTAATAAGTCGCCTTAAAATTGTCTTAAAAGTGTGTGTTTAAACTTAAAACAAGTCGTTTGTTAATAATAGCATGGAATTTTGCATGTATTGACTTGACTAGGTAACAAAATATGATAATGACACATAGAAAAACATTAATTAATAATGGTATTAATTATTCGTTTTAAAGAGACATGAATTCCTTAACGCGTATTTTGACCTAATTCTCATTCTTCCAATTTCTACGCTTTTAAACCTTGACTCATTCCTTCATTTAAACTTTCTAGAACTAATAATCTTCATTCACATTACTTAAAGAACAACTTATCAAACATGAATTTCTAGACAACTTGATACAAATATCTTATGAAGTTACGACTTACGAACTTACATATTTCGTGCTGGTAGTGTTGAGATATAGTACGAAATTACGAACTTAGGTTCATTCATGTTTGTTGAAGTTTATGTCATAGTATAATTTAGTTCCTTCATATTTGATGACGTATAATATGAACACCAAGCTTACTGGGCTTGGTTCATAATATACACATATGGGCCCAGGCCCAATACAACAAATAGCCGGACTACTAAGCCTGACAAGGGTCACGCTCCGGATATTCCAAAGACGCACGTGAGTATCTTGAAAGCCGCACCCGTTGCACCTCCGCGGACAAACACTGACCGCGGAAGAATACTTGCGTCCGCAGACACGATTACACGTGGACCCTTGCCCGACAAGGGACCCACTTCGGCCACCAACAGTTACAAGCGAAATACTAAGAAACCCTAGTATTGGGCTTGCCTATAAATAGGGGTCGTTTCAAACCCCAAAAAGGTACATTCTGTCTAATCATTAATACACACATATACTCTGACATTCTCTGACAAACATGTATACTTACTCTCACGTCGGAGCTTAATCACGGGGTCCGCCCTGCGGTAAGGCTAACGGTTTACTCTCATTTGTGCAGTTTACCATCTCATTACTTGGATTAGTGCAAGATCAACATCATATTCTATATCTTCACCCCCTACACGCTTTTTGTACTAACAAGTTGGCGTCATCCGTGGGACCGATATAACTGCGTTCCTTGAAAATACTCACCATGAGCAATCACGAACAACCTACCCCTAGCCATCCCAAGTTTGATGTGCGAAATACGGCAGGGAAGAACAAACAAACCTCCCAGGGCTCCGCGAGAACTACATCCGCGGTAGATCTCGAAGAGTTCTGCGAAAAGCACTATGAGAAACTATTACCAATCATGGCAGATAAATATGAGTATGAGCAGAGAAAAAAAAGGAAAGCTGGAGGAAGTAAAAGCGAGGCTTGACTTTGGCGATGCCCGAAAGAAGAGCACTAGGGCGCAGGAATCAGCGTATTCTGAGTCCAGGACAATATCGCCAAGAAGACAGAGACGCTCTCGCAGCCCGCGCCACAATCCTAGCGTCTTCACTAGGTTGAGGCGTGAAAGGTCAAGATCACCACGACATGAATACAAGAGCAAAGCAAGAAGAGAAAGCACCGTGTTCAAAAAACTCGGAAGCAGAGGACGGATCACATCCGCGCACTCCGATAGCCGTCAGGAAAGCTCAAGGTATACGGAAAATCACTCTGAAAGCGAAGATAGTGAAGGAGGGCACTGGAAGTCTAAATTACGAAGAAAAAAGTCCAGTGTCGAAGATGATGATCTCTCCCAACCTTGGGTATGTGCCGAGACTGATCCGTTCACGTCTCGAATCCGTCACTTCGACTTCCCGAAAACGCGAATGCCAAGTCATGTGAAAACATACAACGGAAGCGAAGATCCTGAAGATCACTTGAAAATCTTCCAGGCAGCAGCAAAAACGGAGAGGTGGGCCATGCCAACATGGTGTCACATGTTTAATTCCACACTCACCGGAAACGCTCGGGTGTGGTTTGACGATCTTCCCCCAGAATCAATAGACAGTTACAACGATCTAAGAGAAGCATTCCTGAAAAACTACCTCCAACAGAAAAAGTGCATCAGAGACCCCATAGTGCTCCACAACATCAAACAAAGAGACGGAGAGTCCACAGAAGACTTCATACAAAGGTATAAGTCGGAAAGTGGAAATGTTAAAGGAGCACCGGAGTGCATGAGAATCTCCGGATTCGTGCACGGAATCACAAATCCTGAACTTATCAAAAGATTTCACGAGAAAATTCCAAAAACAGTAGACGAAATGATGCAGGTGGCCAC
>BQNB010043131.1:0-45687 GCA_026074375.1 Tanacetum coccineum | reverse complement strand
TAAGCTAGAAAAATAAGCTGAATTTAAAAATTAAGTAAAAACAGATGGAAAACACCCACAAATGAGCTTATGCTCAAAATTTTAAAGGCAAAAAACAATTTTAAGTGACTGAAAAATGAAAATGAAAAAGCTAATTTTAAATTTGAAAGACACTTGACAAAAGCTTGACAGGGTTGAATAAAACAAAGCAAACCAAAAAGACACTTTACCTACTGCATTAGGACACTTAAAGAAACACTAAAAACAACTATAAAAACTAGCTTTCAAAACTTAATCTATCAAGCACTTAGAAACTGTTTTGGTCCAACAGTTTTTTAAAGACAACTTAGAAAAAACCTTAAAACACCCTTAAAACTTAAAATCTTTTTGAAAACAGCTTGAAAAGGACTCAAGAATGCTTGTACAAGAATACCAAGTAACCCACAAGGTTTTTAAACTCTTTTGACCCACTTTAACCCCTTATGCCAAACACCCCTTTAGATAGCAAAAATTAATTTTTAGGCTGATTTTAAGTGTTTTAAGTCAAGGCATTTAAAGACAGATAAATATATAAACACATTAAGCATAAATAAGCAAATCTAAACAGAAAATAAGCACTTAAATGAGCAAATAAGCAATAACAAATTACAAGCAAATATAGGCAGTTTTAAGCAAAAAAAAATTCAAACAAAGACATATAAGCAACAAACAAGAACTAGTAAGCATAAAACAACATAATAAGCAACAATAAGCATAAATAAGCAGGAAATAAGTACATGAACAGTAAAATAAGCAAAAATTAAAAAATAGAAACTTACAAAGGTCCAATGCTTTTGGCAATGAAATAAGCTCTCAAACCAGCTTATACAAACCTATGTGCTTCCCAAGAAGCTCTAACCCAAGGCCATCCACAACAAACCTTGCTCCTTTGCTTTAACAGTTTTTGGATTTTTTTTTGTGATTTTTAAATTTTTTGACAGAATAGAAAACAAACTTATATATAGGCTTTTAATGGCTTAAAAGCTTATATATGAGCTTAAACAACAGTATTTAAAGACAATTAAGGTAAATGACAAGTATTTAACAAAAACTTAAATTTTCATTAAAATAAAAGAAATTACAATGCAAGAAATTTAAATGACAAGTATTTAAAGACAAGTTAATTAAAAATGCAGTATTAAAAATGTTACAAATTCTTGAATTCAAGCTTTTGACTTAACACAAAAATTCGACAAAAACAAACTAAGCTACAAACTGCTCATTTATACTAAGTCTTCATGGGTCTTGTGGTCTTCTTGTGCTTGTTGTGTTTTCTGTGTGAGAGAGATCATAAGCTCAATCTTAGCCATCCATTTTTGCTTTGTGCCTAAGTTCTATAATCACAACCCTTGATCTTGTTGTCGTTTTCATTAGCCAATGGTGTTAAAGGGGATTTCCAAGGTGGCAATAGGAGTGTAGTGAGGTGGGGAAGGGTGGAAGGTGATGTTTTTGTCTGGTAGGAACAGTAAACGAGGTGGGAAAGATGATGAATAGTGACAAAAGGGGGTTTGGCGGGAAAGGTTTGTTATACTATGTTTTTTATTTGGGTCAGGGTACAAGTTTGGGTTTTTGGCAAATGTGGCCCCTTATCTTATATGGAAGTATTACATTGAAAGTCCTTGTGGTGTAAAGATCTTTGAGGACTTGGCAGAAATAGTCCTCAAGGCTATATGTTGAGTTTGCATAGTTAGTCCCTAAAGGACTAACGTCAGTTAAGCTCAAAGGGTTAACATGGCTAATGGACTAACGAGAGTTAAAGGTGTTTTGGGCTTATGTATAGTTTTTTGGGCCAGTAATGGATTTAATAGGGATTGGGCTTTTTAATAAGACTTTTGGCTTATAATTCTTCATGTAATGTTTAAATGGGCTGACCCAGCCCATTAGATGGGTACGGGTGGGCCCATTTAACATTCCTTCAGTTACGGCTTTGACCTTTGATGGTTGACTTTGACTTGACTTGGTTGACTTTTGTTGACTTTGGCTTTGATTTGACTGTCTTTCCGTGCTTTTCCATTCCATGCTCGGTTTTGTTAGTTTTTGCTTCGTTTTTCATCCTTTTGTCGGATATCCGTTTCCTGCACAATATAAATGAAAACATACACATACAATGTATTTTTGGTACGTTTTTGGTCATTTAAGTCTGGTTTTAATGGTGAAAGGTATGTGTATTTAAGCACATACCAGTCACCCTATGTTCCAGTTCTATGTTGATGGTCTCAATCTCATCTATGTCCTTTTTCACACTGTTTATGGTGGAAGTTTTATTCAAGCGTTTAATGTTTTCCTTTAACTTCTCGATTGTTGTGTCTTTTGCTTAAAGCTTAGCTTTCAAATTGTTCAATTCAAACAATTGATCAAATGAAGGTTCAGTTTGGTTCACAGATGTGTTATTCTTTTGAAAAAATTCTTTATTGAGTTGCAATGCAAGTTTAAGAGAAATGCAGTGTTGTTCAAGTTTAGAAAAGCTTTTCGAGAAAGTCTATTAAACTCGCATCTTTTTCAACATGTTGTGTGGTTTGATAAGCTCGACTTTAATTTGACGACATCTTGTTGCACATTTTACATAATTCACAGAATCATTCATCGCAATAGAAGGATTCACATTTGCACAGAGAGATGTTTATATCCCATAAAAGTCATTGTTTCAAACATATTCAGACATGTCGTTGGATAATATGATTATGATCTAAGACGTCGATCGTTCCTCGAATCAAAAATGTTTTGCTTTTGACTTTCAAGAGTATACACTGTGTGTCGTACACTATAGTGTTGAACGGGAGACAGTTCCATTGGTTAAAAACTGTTTGTACTTTCGTTACCTCATTTAAAAGATCTTTATCAAAAACATTAAATATGTCTTTTAAAGTCTTTAAAAATGGAATTATTTCTTTTAGAAAAACAGCTTTAGTGTGTTCAAACCTCCATTCCCCTTCTGTTAAAGCATCAGGCGTGGTCTCCTTTCTCACCACATTGTCAAATTGGCCAAGATGGTATTTAAGCTTTTTAAGGCTTGTATTAACCAGACTTACCTTAGAAAGTTCCCGAGGAGCCTCAATTTTAACAGGTGAAGAAGCAGATTGGTCAGTATTAGGGTGTAAAGTTTGTAACCGGAAAGCTTGTTCATCAGACAGTTCTTGTTGTGGGACAAAAAGTTTACCAAAATCTTCAGATAATTGATTTAACTCAGCATAATTAATTTGTTTAATGTTAACTTTCTTTTCTAAGACCATTGGATCACTTTGTTTTAAAAGCATTTTGGATCGACTCTCTTCCTCAAGCATCAAAGTCTCTTCAGAATCAGCAATTAAAATAACATTGGTTTCCTTAGCAATAACACTACCATCATAAAGCATTGGCCTAATCTGCTGAGCTTTCTTAAGATAGAAAGGATTTTGAAAACCAAGAGCTTGTTTCAGGTTGTTATCATAGAAAACTTATGGTTTCATGAGCATGTGCACAGTTTGCGCGGATTGACCCATTTTACAAACAATATTGTCCAGTTCTTTAACTTTCTTTTCCAAAGCAATTTCTTTATCAATATTCTTAGCTTCCTTTTCCTTGGATTCATTTTTGAAAACATTAAATGTTTTTGTTAACAATTCCTTTTCCTTTGATTGTTCAAAAAGATTTTGTTTAAGATAGTTAATTTCTTTTTCAAAATCCGCAAACTGTGCATTTTTCTCCTGAATTATATCATCTATTATAAGATTTTCTCGAGTACTTAAATCCACATTTTGTCTTTCTTCTAGCAATTTTACCCATTCTTTGTATCTTTCAAGCTCAACAGATAAGGATTCGTTGGCAATTAGATTGTCCTTATTGACCTTGTTACAATTAGTTACTTGATTTTACAGTTGTTCAAACACAGATAATATCATGGCATCTTATTGTGCAGAAGAATTTGTATCCTGAACAGTTGCATTTTGTGTTTCAAGCAGATACTGAGAATAAGGAATGATATTGCTATCACTAGTTATCTCATTCTCTGGATAATTCACAAGATGAGTTTGTTCTGAATACGACATCTCTTGCACACTTTGATTTAGCATATCAGTATGAGTGTTTTCAGAGTGAGGTACCTCGGAAAGAACATCTGATTTGTAACTAGACAAATTGGCCATAAGAACTGCCTTGGCTGCACAGCCAGAATCATATGCATCCAAATCATCTACTTGATAAGCTGCATTATGTGTAATGACCGTCTATGTATCTGGACCTTCTGCAACTCCAGGGTCTGCCAAGAATTCCAATTCTTCCTCATTTAGAACTTTACCATTTCTTTATGCTTCAACCAGAAGAACTTTATCCCTAAACCATGTAGCACCCCTTTTCCTCTTTGGCTTTGGACACTGTCTTGCCATGTGACCTTTCCCTTGGCAGTTAAAACACTTTACAATTCTTTGTTGACCTGATATATTCCCTCTTGTTCCTGAGATGTTAGCCCTTGTTCCAGACATATCAGCAGCAAATGAAGTTTGTCTCCCCTAAACCTGTTGAACAGTCACCCTTCCATCATGAATAGTTGCTTGTTGTCTTGGGTTGGAAGAATTTCTTAGCTGATTGTTGATGGATAGGAAACGAGATGTGACAACAGTAGACAGAAATGACATCATTTTGTTAATAGCATCAATAGGGTCATCTCCTTACTTAAACACAGGAACTGCTAGAACATAGTCTATTTTGTGGAAATTCAGCCAGATGTGTTTCTTGATTGACTGTGGAGACAGTATATTCAATTTGAGGAACGGATTGTGGTTGTGGGTACGCATCTTGATGAACTGTGGATGTGTAAGCATTTGAATACGGTGTTGATGGATAAGAAACTGCAAGAGGTGTGGATTGATGAGTAGTTGAGTAATGTTGTGTGGGATGATTTGATCCATATTGAAGAGACGGAGATGGTGAATGATGCGTATTTTCTTTTGAAATATTAATTAACCAAGTTTTACATTTATAAAACTTATTTTACCTTTACAAATGCACTAACGGGCAGAGAACCCAGTCATGAGTAGTGTAGAGTCGGTAAATCCGAGGTCGTCCCAAGAGTAGTTTATTAATGAAATAAGACTCAAAGAGAAAAAATATAAGATAATAATTTGTTATATGAAAATAAAGGAAATAGAACTAGGATACAAGGTATACCATTACCAAGTTGATCAAGTTATTTCTCTACTTCTTTCTTAGTGCAATTTATTAATACCATAACCTTAGGTGACACTAAACTAAGACGGACATCCTTAATTAGAGTATGATTTCTAGGTGGAATGAACCCCAAGGGGAATTGACCTATTCCTAGTTCATAGTGATTGATTCCTCTTGTGGTAAAATGCTAACCCAACCGCTACTCGAATCCTGGTCGCGCCTAATACCAGAGTGATTGAACAATGGTAAAAGCTTACTTCTTTACGAGAGTAAGGGCCGAAGCTGAATTATAATTAAACCTGTACTAAAGCTGCAAAATACTTAATTTTAGATCCAAGATCAAGAGACCGATGTCATAGGTATACATCGAACCTCCAATGTATATGGATACTACTACTGAAGAATTGAGAACATCCAAGTGAAGTGGGTAACTTTTCACTTAGCGTTCTCACAATCCAAATCTAAGACTAACATTAAGATTATGCAACATAAAACTTAATAAAGAAAACAATAAAACAACGAGATCATAACATAATAATCATAAGATAATTAAAATAATTAAATGCCAAGAACAAATAATAAAACATAACTAATAAAAATAACATCAACAATTATATGGATGGATCCAATAAGCCAAAATAATATAATTAAATTGACCACAAAAAGTTGAAGTATAATTACAAGTTGTGCGAAATTAATGCTCTCGATCCCCTAGTCGAACACCATGACAAACCCCGAAGGGTTTGCCCTATACCTAAACATCTTCAATTTATAGGCTTCGAATGTGTTACGGCGTAACCACAAGCCAGTTACACCGTAACCATGACAACACGTCTTTCCATAAATTTCCATATGTTACGGCGTAACCTTTTAGTTTGTTACGTCGTAATCGCTGATTCACTTTCCAAAAATCTAGAGATTGAGGCAGATATGATCATGATTTCCTTCCTTGAGTATAGTTACGTCGTAACTAGTTGGTTGTTACGCCGTAACGGTAAATATTATCATGATTTCCTTCCATATATGTGCTTACAGCGTAACCATTGAAATGATTGCGCCGTAATCGTCCTCCGAATGTCGCGTTTTAGCTTTAAGATTAGTTACGGGATAACCCTGGAAATGTTTACGCCGTAACGACTTGTGAATATTTATATAATTCGTCCCTTTACTTCCATAAATGCTAAATATCTGCATTTTACCTGAAAACCACAGAATAACAGAAAATATCTTGTTTTCTAGTGTTAGTGAGATATTTGCGAGTGTTTTAGGGGATAAAATGATACTAAAAAGTATTAAATATTTGATGTTATCAAATATCCCCCCACTTGACTTCTGCTTACCCTCAAGTAGAACCTTTTAGAATATTTTATAAAAAGATTTCTCAAAAATAACTTCAAGAAATGAATCTATAAAACTCTTATTCTAGAAAATATCAAAGCCGAACACCTCACGAAAAGGGGATGAAAAGTCACTCAAGTCTCCACTAGTCTAAGTATTTCATTTTTGGGGTGATCGCTCAATTGCACAGTCATAACATGTATTCTATCATAAGCTTGGAGAGTACACAAATCTGCACCAGTTAGAGTTAGGGTCTAAATATTTCTCGAAGGCAACAAGGGTAATAAGGTTTTTAAAGGGTGATAAAGGGGTTAAGATAGACATGGGATACACATTTAATGGTTGCTAAAATAAAAACACAAAACAAATAGTCTAAAGTAATCTAAGGTTGTCATAACTAGCTAATGTCCATCCATAAGTCCAAGAGTCTAAGTCCGAATGGGCTACTAGCTCCATTCTTCATAAGTATTGGGATGACTTGGTGTAATAATGGGCTAGTAGCTCCATTCTTCATAATTACTGTGATTCTTGGTGCAATTATGGGGATACTAGCCTCAAGTTTTTGTTATTTTTTTATGTTGCACATCTCTATATTTTCCTTTGCACAATGTGTGGCTTTTTGTTGCACCATCTTTTCTCTTTATTTTTTCATGATAAATATTTAATGCTACAGGTAGTTTATATCGTTAATTATTGACCCTTGCTTATACAGCAGATATTTTTTTACGACATCCCCCCACTTGAGATAAACAACGTTGTAAGTGTTTTGATATGGGGAGTGGGGTCTGTTTTGATCTATCAGTTGATTGATTCTTCACTCGTTTACTGTGTTGGTTACGGGCCTAAGGACAAGGACCTATGACTTAAGTAGCCAGATTTTTCAAAAACAAAGATAAAATATAGACTACAGGGTAGGTTAAGGCGAAATAGTGTAACGATACATATAACATTGTGTAAAAACATAGATTAGCTTCAACATGGGTGATCTAGGGGTATCTTGCACTAATAATGAGTGCAACAAAAGGGTTTATCACGGGAGGTCGACAAGTCAGTGTAACAAGTCAATAAACGCACACATATAGGCTATTTGGGTGATTTCCTAAGTGTTGCCTTCTTGAACTATCTATTCCTGCTAATCAATTAGGTCTCGAAATGATGTACATGCCAAGTTCTAAAGTCTACGATACTACCGGCACACTCAATATTTTGGTGGATTTTTGAATAATATGATGGAAACGGAATATTATGCTTAAATCTCACCAAGTAATAATAAAGGGTAATGTGCGTTCGACAAAGATTAATTCTAGTTATTTAAGAAAAATTTGTCAAAAATTTAAAATTAGCATAATTTTCAAAGAAAACTAGAAAATTTGAAGGCAAGATCAAGTGTTTAATTAATGTGTTTCTTATTTCTTTTCCTCCCCAACTAATAATATACAAATTCCCTGTTGTTCCTTTAAATAAAGTAAATGATATAAGAAAAACTTCCTTTGTAGTGATGTGTGAACGAGATTTTCATCAAATGAAAGAATTGAAGGAGACGATTGGATTAATCCAATCAAAGAAAGCCAAGTAATGTAAAATGGGGTTAACCCTACTTTTTATTCGCGCAGGTGGTTTACGGCACAACATATATATGCTTACGCCGTAACATATGGCTCGATCATGATTTCCTCCAACACAAATGTTAGCAGCAACAATAATATATAAAAATGATAAAATCCTAAGAATTTAAATTATTGCATACATAAATGTAAATAGTATCAAATTTGTGGAAAAGGTAAGGGGGGGGGGGGGGGTGAATACGTTTCGGATTAAAATCTAAAAAACATTTGTATCAAATCCCCGATCAATCGTGACGTAATATGAAAAGTACCAAATATGATTTATTACTATATGAAAGCATAGACTAACCATGTTGTAACAACTTTTCTATGTCACAAGCATAAAATAAATAAAGAGCGATAAGTAAAATAGAGATCATACCGAAACACGGATGATTTATAGGTGGTGTCGGTCACGGCAGCTCCATCATTACCGCCCCTTACTCCACTCACCGAGTACCCATAACTAGAGAGTACTTCACTTATGATCACAAACTCCCTTTCTCGGGGAGAAGAGAACAGTACAACAACGTTGCTTACACTTTATCCGGTACTAAGCTAAATACCGTGTCCTAATCACCGAGAGAGAGAACTAACCCTCTCGTGAGCTTACACTTTATCTGTACAAAGCTTAATACCGGGTTCTTTCACCAAAAAGTAGAACCATCCCAAAAACCCCGTTATTTTTATGGCCACAACATAACAAACCTTGTGTTTTATGGCACAACACATAAACCATCTAGTCTAAATCAAATGATACAAGGATATGTTGTGAGTACAATGATGATCCAAGACAATGTGTATAATGGATATGAATGCTAATCTATAATGTCTCTCCATTGTTGGAAGCCCTTCAAATGGTATGATTTGATGAGTCATTCTAATATTGTAGATCTTCTTATGGAATTGCTTGGTGGTGGACTGAAAATGGAAAGATCTCTAAGGGCTTGCTTTGGTGGATCATCATGGATATGCTTACTAAAAAATATATGTTAGAGCATTATGATCATTATGGAAATGATGGGTGATGTAAAGGGTGTTGTACCTGTCTAAGGAGAAGGAAAACTGCAGAGAGAGAAAAAGTGTGTGAAAAGGTGTATGAAAATGGTGAGATTTTGGCTTGCTTTCTTTTTAGGCAAAAAAATCCAATGGTATAGCCCGGTTCGCCTGGTGCTATTGATAGAAGGGCACCGACAGCCAAAACAAGCAAGAGCATCGACCTACGTAAAACAACTCAAAGTTTAGATTTGCACAAGATCTTGAAAGATGCATAAAGTTAAATCTTGGTGGATTTTATCTAGATTTGCTAGGATATTTAAAGATATGGTGATGGTCATCGATGTAGGGTAATATTACAAGCATATTCCTTTTAAAAGAAATGTGTTTAGTCAACTATTGTATATACTTAAAAAGTAAGTTACTTGTGTTTTAAAAATATGCAAAGTGTGAAATGAGGTTTGATCATAATGCAACATAACAAACATGTACGAACCTATGTTGCAACATACGAGGAGTTAGGACATGGAGAGATGTTGATGTATGTTGAGACAAAATACGATTACGAGTAACTTGTACATTTTACGTTATGTATTACAAGTTACGTGTTTGTCATTAACAAAACAAACAAGACTGTGTAGATTAAATATCATAATATTTGCACTAACAATCTCCCCTTTTTTGTTGATAACAAACAAACGTGTAAACGTAATATTTTGTAAAATGTAAAGTTACTTGCATCCCCGTTCTACCTTTACATTACCTTCTTCGTTTACACTCTTCTCCCCCTTTTGTCGAAGCAAAAAGGGTGTGTCCTTGGAGTTTAACTTCATTCATCCCAAAAAAGACGAGCTTGCATCGTCCCTAGTGAAGTTTATTTGTCTACTTCAATCCTTTATGATTGTTGAATCCTCTAGGTTATTTTCCTTGGTTTATAGCGGATCCTTGAAAGTTTAACCTACAACATGGTTAGTTCTGTGCAAAAAAATATTATGAAATCTATATGCTGAATGAAAAATGACATCTTCCCCCCCCAGCACAGGATATGATGAGTACAGAATGATGTTATTGAATGCGTGCATGTCCCCTTTGACGGTGCTCCCACTAGATTGAGGCGTCAAAGTATGATGAAAAATAATTTGTAACATTTTGAAAGAAGTAGAAGAAAAGAATCAAGATCTAAGACATTTTGAGGAGTGCTTGGAAAAACTATTCTAGGTATTTGGCAATTCCTTTCTTGAAGTGAATTACCTACACAAGATTTAGAAAGAGATGCTAGAGAGAGAGAGATCAGTTGATTAGATAAAAGATTAGATGAGAAAGATGTGTCAAAACATGAGAAATGGCTTTAAATGCTCGACGAAAGCTCCCCCTTGCTTGAGGGTGTCAAGTATGATCCTACAAAACAAAAATTAGTGCAATAACAGGTTTTGTCCTTAGACAAATATGTCATATACAACAAAATGTATAGACGACTTAATATGACGAATGCTCCCCCTTGCTCGAGGGCATCAAGATGATCCTACAAAAAGGAAAAAGAATGATGCACTGCATACTGAATTCCTTGGTATGGTGGTAGCCCATATCCCAAGGTTGTATATGCTTGAACCTAAAAAGAGATGATATGAGAAGGAAAATTTCATCCGTAGACAAGAATGCCGAACATACTAAAGGTAGTAAGGGTGTGTTTGAGAATGAGATGCATTTCATTACAAAATTCACTTGTCTTTTGACAAAAGAGGCTTACGAGTTTCAAGATATGTGAGAAGATAAGTTCGATGGGGTCCGAGATTATGGCAAGTTGTGAGGATTGTTTGGATGGAGAAGGTGAGGTGAAGGTTGAATCAATGGGTGGAGGTGTTGTTTTAGGAGTGGTCAATAAATCACTATTGCGATGAATTGGTGAAATGATCGGTGAAAGAGGGAAAGTCGAGATTGGAGAAGTTGGTAGAGGTCCTGATGTATAGTCCAATGGAGGTGAGAAAGGTTGGTAGGGAGGTGACGATGTTCGCGAACTGTTGAAATAACATGCCCTAGCGCTTATTCTACTGGTTCTTTTGAGGTTGACTTTGTTTTCTTTAGGCATAGTGTAAGAAGGATGATGAGGAGAAGATCATAAGTAAGATGAGAATGAGTTCCTTTTATAGAAGAATTTTGAGAAGGTTTTAATGCATTATTTTTACTTGTTTAGGAAGAATCTAATGATTAGATTATGTTAGGGGTCAACTTTCATTATTAGGACTAAGTTGATGTGACATGGAGTGATATGATAGGGACAATGGTGAAGGTCAAGCGTGGGTGGGGTTGACTTTGGAGTGGTTCAATAGTTTGCTTGGAGAGATTTCTGGAGATAGGTGATAGGAGTGATGGAGTGAGAAAATATTTAGTGATGATGAAGGGGACAAATTAGGTAGCAGTTTGGTAGGTAGTGGTTGGTTGTGTAAAGATTTTTATTGATTTTTCTCGTAAGAGAGGCTTAATGGATGACTCAATATTGATAGATGCACGAAGGTTTATCTCAAAACCTTACCTTGTTGGTTAATGAAGAAATTGAGGAGATAGACATGATAAATTTATAAGTAACGAAGTATGGGGCGGAAGGATGTGATGACAATGAAGACAAAAAATAACCAATGTTTGCTATTAGTGAAGTGGTGATTGATGATATGCATGTCCATGTAAATGTTGTAAATTGAGAGATATAGTTTGGTGTATTGATAAGAGCGAAAATTGACTTGTATGAATTAAAAAAGATCTTTACCAACCTACCTAAAGGGAGTTAGTCCTACATAAAATAAGAGCAAGAATATCATTTAACAACATGTTAGATTAAACATACCAAAAATACGAATGAAACTTGGCATGTTTATCATCACGAAGGACTAACTGGCAAACTCATATATAGACCATATAAAAACAGACATCGTTCGCAAAATAGACACACAATTAGAAAAATTCTTAAGCTAAGAAAGGAGGAGTGGAAAGTTGAAAATAGCTTAAAAGTTAGTATTGTGGATGAGATTCAAAACGGTTGTAGGGACATTCTGATTTTACACTATACGTAGACATAGACAATCGAGACGCATGATTTGCATAAAGATCAAGATAAGAAATTAAGACAACAACAAGCTCATTCCGGAATTTCAAATAAAATGATACAAGAAAAGAATCATTCATCAAGAGCATGTTCCTAAATAGTTCATCCATAACAAAGCATAAGGAAGATGATTCATTTTAGATTAGAAAAACAATTGCACTAACAATGATGGGAAAGATTTGCGACGAAGGAAACAAATAAGCACGAGATCTCATATTGCATTTGAGTTCGTTCATTTGTCAATAAATAAGTATCAACCTTGTTGTGTTGTTCCATTCGCTTGTTTGGTCGATTTTGGTTTTAACTAATGCAATTAAGTTTTCAAAAGAAGATCCCAAAATTCTACAAAGTAAAAAATAGGTTTTTGAAATCAATATAAGTGCACAAGTAGCAAATAAATCATGTAACATTGACATATAAGGAGAAAAATAAGAATATCATGTAAACTATGATTGAGCATGCATAAACTAGAATGCCATATGAATAGAATAAAGGAATGCCAATAAGAACTATCAAGCCTAGACATATTCATATCAAAAATCACCATGTATTAAAATGAAAAATAATGAGATCATACAAGACATCATATAAGAGACACAATTACTTCTAATGCAAGCATCATGTAAATCATGTTTATTCCTTGACATTTAGTAACACAAATAGAAAAAATGAAATAAAACCTCTCTACGGTTTATGCATTTTTCAATTAATCAAATTGTTACTTAATTACAAGAACATATAATCAACACATGAGTATGCAAAGCAAGTTGTTACGATAAATTAACAAAGGAAGGGTCATATTTACAACTAGTATAGAAAGCATATCATTAGTGATGTTTGGGAGATGGAGAGCAAGATGGTGAACTAGTGGTTTATAGAGATTGACAAAGATTGTAACATGAACACTGTCAAAAATGTGTAGATAACTTTAATGAAGTATATTTGAAACGTCCCCCCCTTTTTTGGCAAGACTAAGAATTATTAAAACCTTAGGCGGAGACGCCATGATCAAAAATTGACCTTTTGTTAAAAAGCTGAGAAAAATATTTTACAAATCCATTGAGACCATATTTTCATAAAACAATTTTGAATGGGCGCAATTTTTTCCAATACTATCGTTTGGGCTATTGTAATCTAGAGGTCATGTAGTGAACGTATGAGGAGCCAGGACACTTTAATCGTTAAATCCACAAACTCGTCGATACGGACACCTCGGAGAGGCTCATGATGATTTTTGAAAATCCTAGTAATGATATATATTGGTATTTATAAGTTATATGTGAAGAGTTAATTAACAAGAGCTTTAGGGAACTTATATTCTTAAAATACATGCTTAAATATCGAAGACACACTTGGTCAAAATGAAGTGCGAAATCGTTCTTTATGGGTTTTGCCAAACACTAGTGTTGACCCGTATTAACCAAAACAATAATTTATTACTTTGATCCGTTTTGAAAATTACTTTTAAATCTAAAACTAGATATCATTACATTTCATCTTTGCTTGAGTATTTTGGATGAAACATTCAAGTTGCCAACCACTTTCATGAGCATAAGAAAAATACTTAACTAACTTACTTAATTCCTATGATATTAAGGTTATGCAAGAGTTGATATATTAAACACAAAGAGATATAGGTATGCTTATAAAAGATGTACGATGCCTAGGATAATCTTCATTAGGCGAAAACATGGAATAGACAAACAAACAAGAGGCAAATTGCATGGCAACGTGAACTTTAAAAAACAAGGCAAAACAAACTCACAATATGAAAACAAGGAAAACAAGTAGACATTCTACTAGCATACTTGGTCTTATTCTCAAGATTTTGTAAAAGAATTGAGATGAAGAGAGAAGTTGACAAAGCAAATTCAAAGGAAGAGATATATGCCTATTTGAGGCGCACGAGATCTAGCATAAGCACTATTGTGCAAAAATATGAAGATGAAAAAAACTCACAAGTATCATGGCATCTCAAATAACAAGATCACATATAGGAAGCAAAGAGTATATGAAACTAAATAAGATGAAACAAGTAATATATACATATCACACATTTTATTAAGATATTTACTAAATATGGGGGTGACAAAACATCTTACGGAAATTCAGTTTTGATCAAAGATATGAGTTAACCCAAAAAACCCTCCTTTAGAAACCATATTATTTTCCTTTATAGCATATAAATTGACAATCAAGAGGGGGAAACAAACAAGACAACGGTTAAAACAATTTATATTTCAAAATAATCAAGCTCCAAAATACAATGAGAGATAGGCATACAATCAATATAAACAAGCAATGCAAACAAGAGCAACTAATCGTATATCGTATCATACGAAAAATTCTTTTCGCCTTGTGTTTGAGTATGACGATGTATACCAAGCTTGATTAATGACCAAAATACTTTAATTTTTAAAATGAAGTCGTTAATGTTCAAAGGGATATCCAACCCCAAGTTGCCCGACTCAAAAGTTTGAGTTTTTATGTTAATACGAAATTTGAAATTTTGGATACTTTGGGGTATTTTTGAAATTCAGATTTACTTAAACCTATATTAAGTTCCTCTAACTAATTCTATTAGAAAGTAGACTCGATTATCTTTGAAACGGAAGGTGGCATGACTCGTACGGATTTACGGTTTGTATTTTACAGGCTTTTGAAGTTGACAAAATTTCGACAAGCGTACTGTTAGAACCGGGCTAAACGGTCGCTGTTACTACAAAGGCACGGCTTCTTGTTGTCGAAACAGAACCGGGGGGTGGTCTGATCAGGATTTCAAAAACTCATTAATTTGAACCGACAAAAATGTTATAACTATTGGTAGGCTCTAAGGTAGTTTATATGACAAATTTGGACATTATTCAAGTTGTGTATAACAAAGATATTCAAGAAACAGACTCTAAGAATTAATATACTTTTTCATAATTAAGTCCGTTTTTTGGATAATAGATTGATACATGGATCGTACTTGGTTTTGAAAACCATTTGTTTTGAAAACTAGAGCCACATGGCTTTGATACCAATTGTGGAAAACATAGAGGGGGGGGGGGCTGAATACGTTTCCGATTAAAATCTAAAAAACATTTGTATCAAACAAATAGTCTAAAGTAATCTAAGGTTGTCATAACTAGCCACTGTCCATCCATGGGTCCAAGAGTCTAAGTCCGAAAATATGATCTTTAATAATGGTTTGATCCCGTCCGAACACACTCTATATAATATAATATATAAGTATATAAGGATTAGACAATTATAGTATAGTAAGTATTTTCCGTCGGATTTAAGAAACAAACTTTTAACCAAAGTTGTCTCAAAAATTTCTCGGGTCGTTTTCCCTCGACGAAGCGTGAATTGAAAATCGGTTAAGTCCGTGATCACGCGTTTTAAATGGTTTTAAATATTTTTGATTTGGGTTTTCTAAATCCTACTAAATATAAATGACAAGTAGATAAATGCACGAAAACAAGTAAACAAGAAATAAAAATTAAACACGTAAGCATTAAAACGTAAACGGGAATTAAAGAAACGTGACAATTAAAACCTAAATTAAACCTAAAAATGATTTTTTAAACTTTTCCTAATCCTAATTACTAACTTGTAAGAAAAAGCTAAGGAAATCCTAAACCGAGGGTGCGCAAAAGTAAAAAATGAAGAAAACAAGAACGGGAATCAAATCCCGTTCTTTAAAAAGTAAAATTATAAATTTTTAACCTTACGAGAGTAAATTTAAATCCTAAGCCTAAAATATGATAAAAGAAAATTTTATAAAAAAGAATTATTTTTTTTTTGATTATTTTTCTATTTTTATGAATTTTTAAAGTTTTTAACAAAAATAAATGATTAAAAATACCAAACTTTGAATTAAAAATTTAAGAAAATTACTAAAAATAGCTGATTATGAGTAGAATGCAGGAAAAATAAAAAATCCTAAAATGCTAAACTCAATAAGCCAAGAAAAAGCAGAAAAGCACACGAAGTGCTTATTTATAAAAGAAACTCAAAAAGGTGTTAAAAGAATTAAAGGTGCACCTTAGGACGTAAAAGTCCCAAGGGCGCAGTGGTGAGTGTGTGTGGTGTTGAGTGTTATAAAAGGTTGAGGAGGGTAGAGGTCCAGGGTTCGAGCCTTGCTCACCCTGGATTTCCCCTCTTCCTTTTTTTCAAAACTTTCAAAAACAAAGTTGTAAAACAGCTAATAAGGAACCTTTTTTGTGAAAACAACTTTTTTCTAAATCAAAATTAAGCTGGAAAACAGCTTATTAAAACAGACATAACACACTTGAAGGATTTTAAGCTTTTTACTTAACCAACTAGTAGAAAACTTCAATAAGCTAAAAACAAGAGTACTAAGCTACTAACAGCTAAATCCTAACCTAATAAGCTAATTCAAGACTACTAAGCTACTAACAAAACCTAATATAAGCTAATTTGGGGTCACGATGAAACTCAGTTAAACTTAACTGAGCGAAAACGAGCTAAAAGTATAAGAGTAGCTTAAAAGAGTTTACAAGGAGCTTATGAAAGTATAGCAGAGCTTATTGAACTTTTAAGTGATGTTAAAAACATTTTAGAGCTTAATTTGCATAAACATAAAGTTTGAATTAAAGACAGAATTTAAATGAAAACAGAAATTTCATTAATAAGAAGAAGATTACATTGCTTTGAAAAGTAAATAACAGAAAATTAAGATAATAAGCTAAAATTAAGCTACCCTAAGCTACCTACTCCTACTCCTAAGCTAGATGTCGCTTGTGAGTGAGTGAGCTCTTCCTTTTATAGGCTTGAGAGGAAGGTTCTAGGCTCTTGGACACGCTCCTTGCAGCTTTTGATCTTGGCCATTAATCTCTTTCCAATCATTGATCTCAAATCGTAGCCCTTAGATGAGAATGTGAGCACACGGATTGCTAGCGTGGCAATCCCATTTGTTTGGAGGCCTGTGCTTCTTTTACATTGTTTTTAGTGCAAATTTCCCATTTAAGTGTGTTTCTTTTGAGCACTCGTGTCATTCCCTTTTGTCAGCTTAACCAATCACGAGCTTTGGTGACGTTTTCCCATGATGAGTTGGCATTTGGTACTTGGAATCTTCAAGCCACGTAGGATTGAGTGTAGGAAGTGGGTTTTATCTGCTTAATTTAACATAGGGTAAACTTTGGGGGAGACAGTGAATAGTAATTCACTTGGCGCCTTTTTCTTTTCTTGATTTGTTTGACCCGGTTCTAATAATGGTTTGACTTGGGCTTGGTTTTTGATATGAAAAGGATTTTGGGCCGTAGGTTTTAGTTTGGGCGTGGGTAAATGGGTTTATATACATAACGACCATTAGTCTTTAAGTGTTAAAGGACTAACGGTGTTATTGTTTTTGGACTTTTAGTACAAAATGATTTAACATTAAGGGCATTTTTAGTATTTTAAGGGTTTTGTCCTCTTGTGGGTTGACCATTGTTGACCATGGGTTGACTTTGTGTTGACCAAGGTTGACCATTTGCTAGAAAACTTCTGGCTCTTTTGTACTTGATCCGTCTCGTGTTCGTTTTTGCCCGGTTTTGACCGTTTTCTTGTGATATTTGCAATATCCGTACCTACACATCACAAATGACAAAACAAGCAATATACAAGCATAATTTGCACAATTTGATCATTTTAGGGTCATTTTTAGTATAAAACGGATATGTGATTTCTCACATATCAATGGGCTACTAGCTCCATTTTTCATAAATATTGGAATGACTTGGTGTAATAATGGGCTACTAGCTCTATTTTTCTAAGATGTCTTGGTGCAATAATGGGCTACTAGCTCTATATTTTATTTTTTTTGCATCATCTTTAGATTTTTTTAGCACATGGGTGGCTTTTTGTTCCACCCTCATTTCTTTACATTCTTCATGATAAATATGCAAATGCTACAGGAGTTTATATCTTTAATTATTGCCCCTGCAACATCCGATATTATATGCACATCCCCCCACTTAAGATAAACAACGTCGAAAGTGGTGATACAGGGGGGTCTTTATAGATCATAATTGATCGGTCTTCCACGAATGCATATAAATTTCATTCCCATTCCCCTGAACCATGGACTTAAGTAGCCAAAGATTTCAACACAAAGAAAATAAAGACTACAAGGTAGGCTAAGGTGAAATGGTGTAACGAAACATATAGAGTAGGTTGAAATCATAGATTGGCTCAACATGGGTGATCTAGGGGTATCTTGCACTAATAATGAGTGCAACAAAAGGTTTTATCACGGGAGGTCGACAAGTCAGTGTAACAAGTCGATAAACACACACATATAGGCTATTTAGGCGAATTCCTAAGTGTTGCCTTCTTGAACTATCTATTCCTACTAATCAATTAAGTCTCAAAATGATGTACATGCCAAGTTTTAAAGTCTACAATACTACCGGCACACTCAATATTTTGGTGGATTTTGAGTAATATGATGGAAATGGAATATTAGGCAGAAATCTCACCAAGTAATAATAAAGGGTAATGTGTAGTTGGCAAAGATTAATTCTAGTTATTTAAGAAAAAATTGTCAAAATTTTTTAAAATTAGCATAATTTTCAAAGAAAACTAGAAATTTAAAGGCAAAATCAAGTGTTTAATGTGCTTCTTATTTCTCTTCCTCCCCCCAACTAGAATAATACAAAGTCCCATTTGTATTTGAAAATAGAAGAAAAAGATATAAGAAAAACTTCCCTTGTAATAATGTATGAACGAGATGTTCATCAAATGAAAGAACTGAGGGAGACTATTGGATTAGTCCAATCGAAGAAAGCCCAGTAATGTAAATGGGTAAACCTATTTTTTTCTCCGCACATTTGGTTACGGTGCAACACTAAATGTGCTTACGCCGTAACATAGGTCTGATCAGGAATTCCTCCAAACACAACTGTTAGCAGCAACAATAATAGATACAAAGTGATTAACTCCTAAGAATTCAAATTATTACAGACATAAAGGTAAATAGTATCAAATTGTTCTTGGTTCAAATAAAAAAACGTAGAATTAGTCTTCGTTCATGTCATCCTGATTGCGAGATGTGGAAGGATGAGCATCACCAAACATACCAAACTGGCTAGCAGAAGGAGAATGAGCAGTAGAATAACCAGGAGTGCTAGACATAAAGTTCACACCCTGCTGAACCCCAAGATCAGGAATGTTCAGGACATAAGAATAGGGGGTTCCATCATAACGGGTGTGGTCGATGTGGTGATGAGCTAGAAGCTGTGAAAGGTAATCGGTGTTCCATGAAATGAACCTCTCCTGCTCAGTTCGCCACTGTCTAAACTCTCTGTAGAACTGGTCATACTGCTCAGACATCCCTAATACAACATAAGTAAGGTGATCGACGTCGTTTACTATTTCTCCTAGCCATTCATCCATAGCTCTGACCCTGTTGGCATTGGACATGTTGAGCTGACATCCTACTCCCCCAATCTCAGCCTGTCCGGCTCCAACATCATCGTCCCCAGCAACCTCGGGGATCTTCGCAACCATTTCTCCAATACCTAGACCATTATACCTGCATATGCCAAGATCAACCAGCTTGGCTACACTCATAGAGGAGGTCTCAGGTTCCAATGTAACATTCATCAAAGATCCCAATGTCATCAAACCATAATAACTAGCAATCTTCCCAATCAAATGTGCCCCCACAATCGGGATCTTCCTCTTAGACCCTTTTGCCTTATCACACAAAAACTTAGCCACATGCCAAGTGATACGCGTAAAATATATAATATATTATGTAATACTATGTAAAATTACCAATTTACCCTTGATGACAAAGGTGAAAAGGAAACTCTTCAAAATATATATAATATAATATAATACGTATCTTAACCGGGAAAAGTTTGTCCAAAATTGATTTAGTAGCCGGTGCTACATAATCATCATTAGGAGGTGTGGTGTGAATGGGTTCTGGGATCAAAGGTTGTACTATTTTGTCTATTTCATCAGGGACGTTAAAAATGACCGGAAGGGTAATAGGAGCTTGGAAAAGTTTATTGGTGGGAGAAATTACGAGGAAGACCTACGACTACTACAACAAACCATATGATTTTGTCATATGTTGTTCTTATCATTCAGCTAATACGTCGTAAACAATAAACTTTTGAATATGTAAATAAGTAGTATAAGACTAATAATAGGCATATATAGTGTTTGAGTACGAATTTTCAAGAATTTCTTAGTAAATTCAAAAACTTTCAAATTAACGTACTCAAACACCATATAATACCCTCAAAAATTAAGGGAGAGCATTAAAATGTTCCCAATAAGGCTTAATATATATTATCAAAACATTTTTATCCCTAAATAATTTTCATACATATTTGAATCAATTGATATCTAAAATATTAAAAGATTTAACATTTTTGATAAGGGGAGAAAATGTGATTAAAATATATAACTTGTAAAATGTGATTTTAATAACTCTAGTGCAGCTTCTTCCTCGTATGTGCTAAACATTTTTGAATATCGATGCACATATGCAGGGGGTAATTTTGAAAGTTAAAAACCCTCAAGGTACCAAATATTTTGATTTATATCACAATGTACCTTGATCGATGTTTTCAAATGCTTTTAAGGATGAGAACAATACCAAAAGACAGACCATGTACTTAATTTATTAGAGTTATAAGGTGGTTAGGTATAGATGTTAGTTCCTACGATCCAGCCAGAACCAGAGGGATCTACTCAAGGACATTCCATTAGATAGAATAGAAGTCCTTAGGTATGATAAAAAGGAGAAAAAGTGAGAAAAGGGAAAATGCGGACTAAGATAGAGCTAACATTGGAACAAACCCAACAAGGTGTTAGTGATGAAGTCTTGGTAAGCATTGAAGGGGTTGAAGAATGAAAAAGAAAAGTTAAGATAAAGGGTGAAAAGAAAGAAGCCCTCCTTACACTTAGGCAGAAACTGGGTCAATACATATGCTATCAGAAACACTAAGCTGTTGTCTGGTATTGAAGATAGTCATCATGGACCTAGTGATGCGATGCACAACCCTTAGTTGGTATTGAAAAGATGGTAGTCTACTCCAGCCTCCGATTACTAAAACTAAAGTGCACTATTAAGTCTAGAGCCATAAATATATCATTAATAAATCTCACTAGGACACAATTCCAATATATTTGTTGCTCACACACTATGAAAACAAGTAATATCTTAAGAGTCCTACGCATTATCCTTGTGATATTGCCAGAACATCAGAGTGATAATTAAGTATTCAGAATGACGATGGAAATCCTTCCAGAGCCAACATCAAACAAGTTATACGGTAGGTGACTTGTGAGATCCTACATGGATCAAACTTGTGACACTGGATATCGATTCAGTCCAGACTATGAATTGACGATTCTCGATGTGTCACAAAATTACTTTAGTAAGTAACACGTCGATTGATTTTCAAATCAATTTTTGATTCAATCAGTGAGACTTTGTCTTACTGGTTCACTCATACCGTGTTGTCTGCTTTGAGATGCTCCGGTAATGAGAACGGCTAGTGTAGCTACGAAACCCTGTCAAGGAGATACTTTGGAATTCTACATGATTACAAGCAGTATTTATACTGCTTAATGGGGAACCATAGTTATTGCATCTGTATTCGACGAAGTGACAAAGACACTTTCGTCTATATATGTTGTTTATCACTAACCCATTCATGCAGGTAATCCCGATGGTGGACGCGGCTGGTTCAACATAAGTCAAGATTCATAGCCACATGCTCATACTCGACCAATATATGTAAAGACATTATGAAAGCTCAAGTATATGTTTCAAGACTTCGCTACTCTGATACCGCACATCCTTCTTGAAGAGACGAAGTGTTAAAGTTAAAGAATGATGAGGTGTCATTTTATACACTATTTTAGGGTCATTTAACCCCTTAAATCATGAAATATGCCCAGATTATGTGCTTAATCGTTTGTTTTTAGGTTTTTAGCACTTGGATGACATTTGGAGGAAATACATGTGACTTGGGCTCATTTGGAGAAGAAACAGACAAGACTACAGACCTACACCAAAGCTCTTAAAGAATTGTGCATACAGTGCGTGGAGACGGCGTCACACGCATAAAGTGACGTCGTCGCAATCTTTCTTGTGACGGCGTCAGGAAATTGACGACTGCATCTGGACATAACCGAATCAAATCAGACCTAGAAGATTCTATCTCGTGACGGCGTTGCAACTATAACTGGATGCCGTCGTGACGATTTCTCTATATATAGAAAACTGAATTTAGGGTTATAAGTGTGTAACTTTGTATAACTTTTGGGAGCCGAACCCTAAGTACTTTGTCAGCTTTTAGGCCGTCTTTAGGGCTTAAAAACCCTATTGTGACTGAACTTAATCCATGTTTTAATTAAGTAAGATTATTTATCTTTAATCATTCAATATGTATATGTGTTGTTTGATTAATCTATGTTCTTGCTTCCTTTATAACATGTTAGGCTAAACCCTCCCTTGTATTTACTTATGATTGCATGAAAGTTGGATTGTAGATCCTTTTACTGTTGCTTCTTGTGATGAATGTGCGCGTTAGGCTTTAGAAAACTAGCCATAAGATATTAAATTGGCATAGACGTCTAGGGAAACGCGAGTGTGTAGAAAGGATACCATCGGTAACAGTCTTCATACTACCTTACCCCTAATATGGTTGATCCCTCTTAAGATATTTTAATTGCATTTAATATACTCTTAGAGGCCTTGTAATAGTCTTCATACTACCTTACTTGTGCGTTGCCTTAACGGAATATTAAATAGACGGCGGGTTCGTGTAATTCGTTCATGACTTAGGAAATACTTACACAGATCATCACGAGTGTGACAAGGCAACAGGATCAGGAGAAGCAATCTAATGAGTAATGCATGATTAAGTAAATACACTATCTTATCATAAAGTTATCACCAGTAGTATAGATTATATTTAGTTTAATTAATTAGTTAATCAACCAACCTCTTAAACCATTGATTTTATTTCTTTCTATAAAATATAAAAGTACAATAATAATCTTCCTTTAACCCTTAGACCTTTTTGAACATTCGATCCGGCCTTCATAGTGCTATTCCCCTAGAGAACGATAACAACCCCCGAGTCTTGCCTATACTACACTACAACGATTAGGTACACTGCCTAGGGAGTTGTAAAACTTCGTGTAGAAGTCCTACGACTACCATACATCAAGTTTTTGGTGCCACTGTGTGGGGAATAGTTAGGTTCTAAACTTAGTTTAGCCTAGTTCTACTCGCTTGAATCCTTTCAAGAGAGATTTTATTTTCGTTATATTAGCTTTCTTGTAGTCTATCTTTTCTTCGTGTCATTTGTTTCGTAAATCATTCTCGTCAACCACCATGGGAGACGCAAATCCTATTCGTACTCTTGGATATTACTCCAAACCTAGCCACGAGGGCTACATGAACACCATTGAACTCCCCGAAGGGAACAATGTGGTACCTCTTTGATCCGACACCATCCGGTTGGTGCAAAATAGATGCTCATTCCACGGACTTTGGTCCGAGGATCCAAACTAACACCTCAAGGATTTCTTAAAACTTGTGGACTCACTTGACTTTGACGGTGTATATTCGTGCCGAGGTCCAAACATAACACCATCAAGCATTTCTAAAACTTTGGAACAAATTTAAATCGGTCTATAAAATCTCACACCCCGAAATCACCTTCCATGGTCGGGAGGGGGACAACAACCGGAAACAACGGAGTCGCCCATGGCGTAACATCAATAAAACTCTTCCCAAAATTACAGTACATCCTAAAATCAAACCAGCGGATACAATTGGGAAGAACCAAATAACATCCACAGATAACGGGGGGCGGTCGGAGGGTGCACGACAAGTTCCCGCGAGGGGGCGGGCAGGGCGGGACACTCGACTACGTTTAATATTTTCTGTATATACTATGATCGACGTGCAACACACAGGACAAAGTAACGCAGCCAGGATATTATTTGTTATTTTTCTCCTTTCGCTGATCAAGATAGCTCTAGTGGCTTGTCACGTCCTTCCAGTAGGGAGCGAAGACGACGGCGGACGAGAGGGGAGATCTTACTGACACACATGTGTTTCCTTGCTCAATTCTTGTCCACAGGGTATCCGCGAACCGCACAAAAACTCCTAAACGCTATCACTGAGATTTTCCCACAACATCAAGGAGAAACTCCCGGCGGCTGGGGGGATGTGGGGGGGGGGGGGCGACGACTTTTCTTCTATACGTGGGGGAAAACCAAAATGAAGAGGGGAGTTGAGGTGATGCGGCTGGGGGGTGGAGGGGTAATAAGTGGGGAGAAAACTAAGGTGGCGCGTCCATATACTCTCTATCTAATTATCTAAATACTAGTTTAAATACCAAAAAGGGTGGGAGGGTTGATTTCATCTTTAGTTCATTATCATGTGGTATTTTATTTAATTCTATTTTTCGTCTATCCTTTCTTTGCATTTTATCCGTCATAAGCATGGATATGCTGAGCGTTTCAAGGACTTACTCTAAAACGATTCCCTCATATGGCATTGACCCATTATAGGCTCCACGTCCAAACATTTTATGACCATGTCACGTCTCCGGTCACACAAGACAGAACCTAGTGACCATTTCGACTGTGGTAAGCTTCGTGACAGAAACGGCAGAGATGCAAGAAAACGAGGAGGGGTGGGTGAGGACCGGGGGGGGGGGGGGGGGGTAATTAAGAAGGGTGGGGGGGGGAAGGGGGGGGGGGGGGGTGAGGGGGAAGGGGGGAAGGGGGGGGGGGGGGGGGGGGGGGGGGGGGGAGGGTGGGGGGCGGAGGGGGGGGGGGGGCAGGAGCGAGAATTTTTTTTTTTTAAGGGGATTTATTTTGCAAAACTCCGCAACGATATCCTGATGTTCCAACAACATCAAGGAGAATCTCTCTCAGAAGCATGGACTCGTTTCAAGGACTTACTCCAAAAATTCCCTCATCATGGCATCGACCTTTGGCTCCAAGTCTAAATCTTTTATGACCATGTCACTCCCGCCACAAGACGAACCATTAACCAATCGGCCGGTGGTAAGCTTCGTGACAGAAACGCCAAAGAATCCTGGGCACTATTTGAGGACCTCGCCCTCTATGACAACGAAAGTTGAAACGACCCAAGGGATTTTGCTAAGCCGGTCAAGGCAATCACTTTGCCTCAAGATGTCCCGAGTACATCCGACCGCCACCTCATCGAGCTCGAACATTAAGTCCAACGCTTGATGGAAGCCTACATTGCTCCTATACAACCTACTCAAGTGAACAAGATCACTTCTTCATGTGAGATCTGTAGTGGTCCCCACGACACTCAGTATTGCATG
Organism: Tanacetum coccineum; assembly: GCA_026074375.1. Lineage (NCBI taxonomy): Eukaryota > Viridiplantae > Streptophyta > Magnoliopsida > Asterales > Asteraceae > Tanacetum > Tanacetum coccineum. The sequence goes on along the minus strand of BQNB010043131.1, from coordinate 20,158 downwards.
GAAAATCCCGAGCAAGCTTTTGTTGAATATGCATCCTCGCGTACTGACGAAGCGGGCGGTAAGTGGTACACTTTCAAACCCGAGAAAAACAACCTTGGTGACACCTACAATCTGTCATGGAAAAGTCACCCAAACCTTAGGTGGAGACAACCCCAAAATTCCTAAAATAATTTTTCAAACCCACCTACCCGATTCCAACCCAACGGTTCAATCCCGAATCGTTACTTCAACAACAATCCTCAAAGTTTTAACAATCAATCAAATCTCGAAGGATTGGTGTCCAACTTCATGGCATCTCAAGACGCTAGATTGTCAAATTTTGAAGCCGATTTCAAACAACAATAAAGCGAGATGACCAACAAAATTGACACGGTATTGAAGGCCCTCACTGATCGAATAGCTGGAGCACTTCCTAGCGACACGGTTAAGAACCTAAAACTGAATGTTAACTCTACCTCTCTAGTTTTGTCTGCTCGTTCTTACCCAATAGAAGACCCCCAATGATCATCTCACCCCTATAATTCGATCAATACAATCAAAAAGTGTTCCAATGAATCAAACCATTCCCAAAAATACCAGCCGCAACAGGCCATGAAAATTAGAACACATCAACCTAAAGAATCCGAGAAAACTTTAGAAGATGAATTCAAGGATTTGCATCTCAACTTGCCGATTCTTGTAGTCCTAGCTCATGCTTTAATGTACAATGCAATTCTAGACAAATACGTGGAGAGCTTGGAGCTAGGCAAAACTGGGTCCGCGTTCATCCAAGGCGAGATGCCTAAAAAGATAGAAGATCCCGGACTGTTCACTCTACCTTGTAAGCTAGGGACCTCCGAACCTTCTGATACTTTAGCAAATTTAGGGGATTGCGTAAACATAATCCCATTATACCTTTTCAAAAAGCTCAACATCGGATTGCTAGAGGAAATTAACCATGTATTCGGGTTAGTAGATGGAACCAAGTCCTATCTTATTAGAACTGTTAGAGATGTAGAAGTCCATATAGGAATACTAAAACTCTTAACTGACTTTTATGTAATCGACATGAAGAAGGACCCCAAAGCCCCTTTACTAGTAGGAAGAGGATTCCTGGCCACCGCCAATGCAGTTATAGATTGTAGGAAAGCCAATATAGCGGTAGGAGAAGGGATCACTAGGTCAATGTTCAGAGTGAAAGGGATTGAACTAGGTCAAGAGGAAGCACCCTATTGGAGCACAATAGGAAAAAGGGAGTCATACAAACTACGACCTAGCTCAGATGGTGTGGGTGCACGAACTCCTTACTATGCTAGGAAGGACTTCTTAGACTGTCATTTGCCCGGATAACGAGAAATAGCTAGAGATGCCGAAATAAATCCCTTTAAGGACGTCCTAGTATTTAGAAGAATGGTGAAATTCTTAGGAGCTATACCCATAAACCTTAAGAGAAATGTGTAGGAATCTGTTGATTTGATAAAGAACCCAACTGACTGAATTCCTTTTAATACATATAAATATATAATAAATATATAAATATATAATAAATAGGATATTATCAATAATAGTAGTATAGTATTACCGGAAGTATCGGTTTCTCACTTCGTTATCCACAAAGTTTAAAACCGGACCTGGGTCGTTCTTCTCGACGAGGCGTGAATTTGAAAATCGAGAATCAGTTTGGAATTTATGCTTGAATGGTCAAAGATTTGATTAGATTCTATTTCTACAAATAAAATGCAAAAACAAGTAAAAGAAACCCTAAAACGAAAGCAATTTTAGTTAAAACCTAAAATGGGAACGTAAAAACGCGACTTAAAAAACTAAATTATAAAAATTTAAACCTAAAATGAATTCTAAACTTTTAATAAACCCTAAGTAACTCAAATGTAAGAATAAAGAAAATTAAACCAAAAACGAAAACTTTTAAAGTAAAAAAAACGAAGAAAACGAGAACGGGATTCGAATCCCATTCTTTAAAAATTGAATTTTGGAATTTAAACCCTACGAGTGCAAATTTATCTTTCCTAGGTCCTAAATGATAAAAGAAAATTTTGAAAAAAAGAATTTTATTTTTTTGATTTTTATTTTATTTATTATGAATTAATTACTATTTTAACCAAAATTAATTATAAAAAATACTAAACGTTTTATAAAAATTATGAAAATTAGCTTAAACTATGACAATCCTAAGAAAAATAAGCTGGGGTTGCCAGCTTATTAGAATAAGCTGTGAAAAAGCTTAAATGGGCTGAAAGGTTAAAGAGCAAAAAAGGTATAAGAGAATAAATGATGCAAATCCCAACAGGTGAAAGTCCCAAGGGTAGTTGGTTATGAGGTGGCGTGTTAAGGCGTTGGTTTGCAAAAGGGGAGGTCATGGGTTCGACCCCCATTCCTAACCCTTTTTAGAAAACATTTTTTAAAAAAAATTTCTTTTACAAACTTATAAACCAGGCAAAAGTTACAAATTTTTAAAAAGGCACTTTTAACATATCTTAAAAATAAGCCACAAATAAAAAAGCTAAAACTTACAGAATAGGCTTCTTTCTAACAAGTCTAAATGGCTTAAAGCTTTTGGCTTATAAAAACTAAATAAGCTAAGAAATTAGCTAAATAAGCTAAAACATCAAAACTTCTATACCTAATAAGCAAGATTAATCCTAAATAAGCAAATACAATAAGCTGGATAAGAGCTAAAAAGGATTGACAGAATGCTAAAAACACTAAGGCACTAAAAGTGGCTTAAACTGTTAGGAAATTTAAGACAAATTAAGCTAAGGGAAAACAGAAATAAGCTAAAGCAGACTACTCCTAATCCTATTAAGCAAATCTAAACATAACCTAAACAAACTTAACAACTGAAATATTCAAATAAGCAAATAAGACAAATAGGCTAAAATGCAACTAAGAACAACCTAAATAGGCAACTTAAAGCTAGTTTTTAAGAGCCTTATCAGATCCTTATGGCTTAATGGGATATATGCCCTTAAAGTTTGGATTTTGAACTACAATAAGCAACAATAAAAAAAATTGAAATTCAAATAAGCCTTGAAAAAGGCTTATAAAAAAAGTGCTGTTTGAACTCAACAGATACTGATTTTTGGTTTTTCTTTAAAGAGACAAAATGGCTATAAGCAGCCTTAAAATTAAGCTAGTAAAACAAGTTTAACGTACAATATAAGCTGAGACAGATGAACTATGGCAACCAATGAGCTTATGCTTAAAAGCTTAGGATCTAAACACAAATTTTACTAATCTAATTTATAGATTGAAAAATGAACTTGTTATGACTTAAAATAGACTTTGACAGATGTGAAATAGAACAAAAAGGAAAATGCCAATCTTATGCAACTTGGCTCTACTGCATTTGGGAGTAAAAACAACAATGAAAACACTCTTAAATGACACTTAATCAAGAACTAATCAAATAAGCTGACATGAAGAAAAAGAAATCCACAAATTCAAACCTTGAATACTTAAGACCTTAAAAGAGTATTTTTAAACTATGACAACTTTTTAAAACAGATTTATTCTACTTAAATAAGCTAGTTAAAGTTGGCTTAGTGACCCAACCCATTAAAAACACCATTCTGACCCATTTTCAGTCTTGACCCAAACACCCCTTTAAACTCTTTTTATAAAATTTTAAACTAAGAAACTGAGATTTAACCCACAAATCTATAATACCAGATATTAAAAGGACTTAATAACCCTGAACAACCAACTTGGGACAAACAAATTAGCAGAATTAACAAGATTAAAGTTATACTACTATTTTTTTTATTTTTGACTGATTTTTAAGAAAAGTTTTCAAAATGATATTTAAAACTATAACACCTATATATTAAGCACTTAACAACAATAATTAGCAATAATAAGCAGATTCAAACAAGAAAGAAGCACAAATAAGCAGAAAATAAGCTGATGAGCTATAAATAAGTAAAACTTAAAAAGAACACTTACAAGAGGTCCTAAGCTTTTTGAGATTGATTTAAACCAAAAACCCTTACCTATTCTAACCTAAGTGCTTGCCACAAGCTCTACAACCAGCAATAAGCCTTCCTTTATAGCTTTTAAACCCAATAAGCTTGAAACAGTCACCCTTTTTACCCCTTCATTATAAACCATAAACCATAAATCTTTAAACCATATTCCATAAACCCTTCTTCTGTGTGGTGGTCGAGGGTGATGGTGACAGGGAAAGGGGGAATAGTGGTGGGGTTTAGTTTTGGCGGGTAAAAGGGTTATAACAGGTTTAATTTGGGGTAGGGGTGAAGGCTTGTGGAAATGGCAGTTTTGGTCCATGAAGGTATATACATCTATTGCATGATTCGTCCTTGTTTCCTTCATAGTAGGTCCTTGTAGTTTTGTAAGTGTTGCACCGTTAGTCCTTAAAGGACTAACAATGTAAAGGGAATAGGGGTTTTGGGTTAACAGCCGTTTAAATGGGTATATAGGTTTGGTTTGGGCTTGTGTATTGGGCCGGGTGGATTTGGTTTATTATAAAAAAGGTTTTGGTGAGTGTAATATATAAGTGGGCTGACCCGGGCCCACTAGGTGGGTACGGGTGGGCCCACTTTTGGCAGTTTAGGTTTTCGGGTTCGGTTTTCGATGCTCTTTCCAAATCCACTTCCCGGGGTTGACTTTGACTTGATTTTTCTTTCACGCTCTTTCCGTTCTCGTGCTCGGTTTTGTCGATTTGGCTTCTATTTTTGTCCTTTTCTTGGATATCCATTACCTGCACAAAACAAATGCAAAACATACAAATACAATGTATTTTTGGTACGTTTTTAGTCATTTAAGTCCGGTTTTAGTGGAAAACGGTATGTGTAATTAAGCACATACCAAAATCCCCCATACTAAACTATTGCGTGTCCTCACGCAATGCTATAAGTAATCACTTAAGAAAACTAAGAATCTTAATCCCCCTTGACTAATAACCTCGAAAAGTAGCAAAGTGTTCGTCAAGGGAAATTAAAGAATCAATAGCTTTGAAAAGCCCCGTTTTTACCATTTTTAAATGTATACACTTATTCCTACACATATTTTTGTTCTTTTTCTCATTTTTTTGTACTTTTCATATTAAGCAACTAACTAGAACGTTTGACTTTCGTTATTTTCATAACTGTTAGGGATCATAGAACAAGATGTATTTCGATCCGAGAATGCCCGAAAAAGGATAAATTCATCGTCCCCGACTTTTTACTAGCTCCAAACCAAGCTTAAACGAAATCACCGTTAAATATCAGTTAAGATGCTAACACTACTTATATTTGCAACTTGTGAACTTTACACTCCCGACAATTATTATATCTTAGGCGAATGTGCTATTTTGAATTTCAACCATGATCATACGTTTTGCGAATATTCGATGCTTTCACGTTCCAGTCGAGATAATGAGTTGAAGGCGAGATATAAATGTAGCGACTTTAGTCTCGGCACATCCCAAACCTTCGGCTAAGTGATCAGGCTTTTACACCCCCACAGAGACTTGTTTCGGGACTCACGGGACTTAGGTTTTAAAAACTCTCAGTTTCAGTATTAGCATAGCTTATTTAGAAAACGTAAAATGAAATAGTCAAAGTTCAAAAGCATATTTAAATTTAACAAAAGAGAATCTATTTATTTATTCACACTTAACTATTAAACATATGCAATTGTAACCCTCGACCTTTTAGAAGGCTGCAAACATCAGTTGTTGAGCACGACTAGATACTTCATCATTTTTCATATAATTTTTTTTTATTTTACTTTATATAGAGAAGACTTCTTTTTGAAAAATTTAAGTATAAATTTGAACTAAGACTAAAATTTTTGCTATTAACTACATAAAAATTGTTGATTTAAGTTTAATCTCCAAAAATAGCACGTATTATTAGTCCGGTTAAGAGCTTATGGGAGAAAAAGCCACAAATTACATGCATGAGCTCTTAAGATTTCCAAATAATCCTTGTTTAGCATCCAACTCATACTTAACTCTATCATTTTTCGTTCTTCGCGAATTTTTTGCGAACGCTTAGCCTAAAGGTTAAGGAACAAGCTAGAGCTCAACACGCTCGATCGAGTCAAAATTTATTCTTATTCTACCTAGCAGGAAAGTCAAAATTGTGACAAAACACTTATTTTATTTTTGAAATTTTTGAAATTTTTTCATTTTTTTTGAAATTTTGGTGGTAAAAACGAGATTACGTGAAAACAACGGCTGCAGGCACAATCAAATCGATAGATCCCCCCATACTAAAATTAAACATTGTTCTCAATGTTTTAAGGGGTACCTACGTCATACTAAATCCGTTTATGAATTATGCTAAAGATAAACGTTAGTCGATAAGATTTGGATATTGGATTCCCAAAATAAAGCTGAGGATTTGAAGCTCGAGTGATCGGAGGACAAAACCGCGAGCACAAGATTCATCACAATTCCGGAAATCCTTTACAATAAACCACAAAACACAAAACACTAGATAATGGAAGAGGCGAGCCTCCTCACAACAATACACTTATTAGCAAATAGAAAGAATATAGAATGGATAAGCATGGGTTGCCACCCATGAAGCGCTTGCTTAAGGTCACTAAGCTTGACCTGATCCCCCATACTTGAGCTTGTCAAGGGGGATAGAAATGGGGATGACGAACACCAAAATTAGGAGTGTTATCTCCATGAATCAACATCGGGATTTTATGATGAGAAAGATTGGAAGCTTTAAAGCCCCGATGTGATAAAGAAGGAGGAGATTTCTCCTATGAAGTAAGAATACCAGTATTGACAACTTTGTTCTCATTTTTGGATGAAAATGGAAGCAAAGTGTCAGTCACTGGTAAAGGAGGATCACAGATGAATGAGAAAGAAAATTCATCTAGTGATAGAAATATTATGGATTGGACTCCAATGAATATCCTTGGATCGAAAATCTTGTTTCTAGTTCCGGAAGGAAAAGAAACTACAAGGCCGGATCCGAGGGAATCACTAGAAAGAGTGAAATCCAAATCCAGATAAAGGGTGGGATGGGTGGGCAAAACATTAAGCATATGAACTCTTGGTTCTCTTGTCGGATTATCAAAAATATCCTCCACTACATCCATCATGAAATTGCCCTGATCGGGCTTATTCTTAAAGTAGAAACAATCATACTTCGGTGGAGATATGATGTGAGCGAGTTCACCGACGAACTCCTCATGATAATAGTTACTCCTATCGGCAGGAGGACTCGGATTTATCGAAAGATCAAAGATGAATGAATCATATTGAGAAAAATCAGCATGAGTAGTGGTATTGCCACTACTCTTTTCTTTAACATGATCGTCATCGAGATAGAAAGCTTCATAATATGGAAGAGATAAATCTGAATAAGAAGTGGGACTGCCACTACTAATCTCTTCCAGATTAAAGCAAAAAGTTTCAGTTTCGGGTAAAGAATTATCAACGGTGTTAGTCTCCTCCAATAAAAGATTAAAAGACGTGGAGGGAGACTTGGTCATAAAATTAGAAGATGGAGGTGGATTAGAATTCATTGCTTCGATCTTAGCAATGAGAAGATTGATTTTCGATAATTTTTCACGAAGAATATCGTCCTCAATCTCTCCATCTTTCGGGGTAACATTATCCACCACCTCTAACTGACGAGCTCAGATCCAGGAGGTGAAGCATCGACATAATCGATGTCGTCAATAGAGAAAGAATTGTCATCACTTGAAGAATCATCATCGTTGGAATTGATGAAAATCTCAGAATGGTCTTTTAAAACTTCAAGAGGGGTGGAATTGTTACAAAAAGGCACATCACACATACTGTCAGGAATACCCTCGAACTCACTTGGGATCTGGACAAGGTTCTCGACACTAGACTTTATTATTTTGTTCGATTCTGTTGCCGCAATAGCGTCAAGATGCTCATCCTCCATTATCAGAGAGTCAATGGGCTCCTCGGTTGATAAAACGGGTATGATTGCAATGGTATAGTCCTCGTCATCATCATAGCAAATGGGAATCTTCCAATATCGATCTTTAGCCGCTTGATCTTCCGTAATTCGCCTATCTTCTTCCTTCTTTTGTATATATTAACCAACCATATCACATATGGATGTCATTTGCTCCATGATCTTATTTTGAGAATTTTGAAGCTCATTTTGAGCATTGAAGATTGGATGATTGACGGTATATTGTGGGGGTTGAGTTTGGTCAAAACCAGAATAATTAGAATCATAACACGGATTAGGTTCGTAATAAGTCATCGATTGACATTGAAAAGTCTCGTGAGGACCCCCATAATCTTCATAACAAGGATATTGTAGTGGAAAACTTGGTGAAGTTTATGGAAAATAATGAAAGTTTTGATTGGAACACGGGTCCTGATTGTAGACAAACGGGACTTGAGGTGGACAATCATAGCCATGATGGGCATCGTTCCCACATAACTCATAAGAGTATGGCACATATTGGGGTTGTGCAGGGTGGTTTTCAAAACTTAGAGAATCGTTAGAAGAGTACGGAGTTGAAAAATTGATTGGTGTTCAATTTCCAACAGTACAATAAAAACAAACTCCATCATATTCATTACAACCACATTGTTGGCACGTACCCAAAAGACATTGTTGTTGCAAACTTTGCAAATTTTGTAGGATCTCATTAAGGTTTTGATTGTAGAATGGTTTTGGATTAGAGATAATTGGAATTTGCGGTGGATAATTGTAACCATAATGAGCACCTTTCCCACAAGACTTACAAGTACATCGTTGACAAAAGATATTGTCTAACGAATCCCTACACTCGTAACAACAATGGTGGTCAATATGTGGAGGACTTTGCGAGGAATTTTTATCAGGGTCTTGATTGAAGACGAATGGTTCTTGAGGTGCACTAACAACGTTAGTATCGTCATTGGATGACTCAGAAGTGTTTAGAATTTTGTTTTTATCATGAATTGTAAACCAACCTTCATTTAAACACTTTCATACAAAAGCACAAGGTCGACAATATAGACCATCAACCGGGTCTCCACAAGTTACACAATTCTGAGGGGGTCGTTCACGAATGATCTTGTCAATGAGACCCCCTTTAGAACAATAATAGTCTGTAGTGTACAAAGCTCCACAAGACGAGCATTCTTTAATCGCGTAAAGAGGATTTAAACGATAGTCGAATGACGCCATAAAAGAATTAACATATAGAGGTTAAGATAAGAAATTAAATGGATAAGAAGAAAAAGAAGATTATTTTTGGGTTTTTAGGTTTTTTAAACAATTCATTTTATTAAAGGACAAAATGAGATAAGACAACTTAAACCAATTAATCAACAAGCTTCACGGTAACTCTTTAAAGAGAAAAACGCACAAAGGAGCGGAGGAGTAGGAAAGCGCGAAGCTATTAAAAACATTTCTCCTTTAGGGTCGTAGTTCCTCGGAACACCCTGCCTTATATACCCCTCTTAGAGTTTGTTTTATCTTTCAAAGTGAACCGAACTCTCCAAGTGACACAAAAGGCCAAGTTTTAAATCAGTTGATTCGGAGAACTTATTATGGATAATCTCAGTGGAAAGCATTATATTGATGATGAATTGTTTATCTTTATTTAGGACAATGTTTTTTTTTTGATTTTTCTTGTTTTTATATACTAATAAAAGAAAATGAAAAATATTTTTGTATTTTTATATTTTTATAAAAATACGAAGAAAATATTCACAAACGAGAATGATAACTTCACGAGGAAGGGTCTTCAAGGCACAACAAACTTCAACTCGATGATCGTACACACCTCCCCGGCAGCGGCGCCAAAATAATTTTGAGATTCTCTTACTATATATAAATATAAATAAATATAAAAATATATAATAAGTATTCTCAAAATATATCAATTATAGTATAGTATTACCGAAAGTATCGGTTTCTCACTTCGTTATCCACAAAGTTTAAAACCGGACCCGAGTCGTTCTTCCCGACGAGGCGTGAATTTGAAAATCGAGAATCGGTTTGGAATTTATGCTTGAATGGTCAAAGATTTGATTAGATTCTATTTCTACAAATGAAATGCAAAAACAAGTAAAAGAAACCCTAAAACGAAAGCAATTTAAGTTAAAACCTAAAACGGGAACGTAAAAACGCGACTTAAAAAACTAAATTATCAAAATTTAAACCTAAAATGAATTTTAAACTTTTAATAAACCCTAAGTGACTCAAATGTAAGAATAAAGAAAACTAAACCAAAAACGAAAACTTTTAAAGTAAAAAAAAACGAAGAAAACGAGAACGGGATTCGAATCCCGTTCTTTAAAAATTGAAGTTTTGGAATTTAAACCCTACGAGTGCAAATTTATTTTTCCTAGGTCCTAAATGATAAAAGAAAATTTTGAAAAAAAGAATTTTATTTTTTTGATTTTTATTTTATTTATTATGAATTAATTACTGTTTTAACCAAAATTAATTATAAAAAATACTAAACGTTTTATAAAAATTCTAAAAAAATTCTGAAAATTAGCTTAAACTATGACAATCCTAAGAAAAATAAGCTGGGGTTGCCAGCTTATTGGAATAAGCTGTGAAAAAGCTTAAATGGGCTGAAAGGTTAAAGAGCAAAAAAGGTATAAGAGAATAAATGATGCAAAGCCCAACAGGTGAAAGTCCCAAGGGCAGTTGGTTATGAGGTGGTGTGTTAAGGCGTTGGTTTGCAAAGGGGGAGGTCATGGGTTCGACCCCCATGCCTCACCCTTTTTAGAAAACATTTTTTTAATTTTCTTTTACAAACTTATAAACCAGGCAAAAGTAACAAATTTTTAAAAAGACACTTTTAACATATCTTAAAAATAAGCCACAAATAAGCAAGCTAAAATTGACAGAATAAGCTTCTTTCTAATAAGTCTAAATGGCTTAAAGCTTTTGGCTTATAAAAACTAAATAAGCTAAGAAATTAGCTAAATAAGCTAAAACATCAAAACTTCTATACCTAATAAGCAAGATTAATCCTAAATAAGCAAATACAATAAGCCGGATAAGAGCTAAAAAGGATTGACAGAATGCTAAAAACACTAAGGCACTAAAAGTGGCTTAAACTGTTAGGCAATTTAAGACAAATTAAGCTAAGGGAAAACAGAAATAAGCTAAAGCAGACTACTCCTAATCCTCTTAAGCAAATCTAAACATAACCTAAACCAACTTAACAACTAAAATAATCAAATAAGACAAATTGGCTAAAATGCAACTAAGAACAGCCTAAATAGGCAACTTAAAGCTAGTTTTTAAGAGCCTTATCAGATCCTTATGGGTTAATGAGATATATGCCCTTAAAGTTTGGCTTTTAAACTACAATAAGCAACAATCAAAAAAAAGAATTTGAAATTCAAATAAGCCTTGAAATGGGCTTATAAAAAAGTGATGTTTGAACTTAACAAATACTGATTTTTGGTTTTTATTTAAAGAGACAAAATGGCTATAAGCAGCCTTGAAATTAAGCTAGTAAAACAAGTTTAACGTACAATATAAGCTGAGACAAATGAACTATGGCAACCAATGAGCTTATGCTCAAAAGCTTAGGATCTAAACACAAATTTTACAAATCTAATTTATAGATTGAAAAATGAACTTGTTATGACTTAAAATAGACTTTGACAGATGTGAAATAGAACAAAAGGGAAAATGCCAATCTTATGCAACTTTGCACTACTGCATTTGGGAGTAAAAACAACAATGAAACACTCTTAAATGACACTTAATTAAGAACTAATCAAATAAGCTGACATGAAGAAAAAGAAATCCACAGATTCAAACCTTGAATACTTAAGACCTTAAAAGAGTATTTAAAACTATGACAACTTTTTAAAACAGATTTATTCTACCTAAATAAGTTAGTTAAAGTTGGCTTAGTGACCCAACCCATTAAAAACACCATTCTGACCCATTTTCAGTCTTGACCCAAACACCCCTTTAAACTCTTTTTATAAAATTTTAAACTAAGAAACTGAGATTTAACCCACAAATCTATAATACTAGATATTAAAAGGACTTAATAACCCTGAACAAACAACTTAGAACAAATAAATTAGCAGAATTAACAAGATTAAAGCTATGCTACTATATTTTTGATTTTTGACTGATTTTTAAGAAAAGTTTGCAAAATGATATTTAAAACTATAACACCTATATATTAAGCAGTTAACAACAATAATTAGCAATAATAAGCAGATTCAAACAAGAAAGAAGCACAAATAAGCAGAAAATAAGCTGATGAGCTATAAATAAGTAAAACTTAAAAAGAACACTTACAAGAGGTCCTAAGCTTTTTGAGACTGATTTAAACCAAAAACCCTTACCTATTCTAATCTAAGTGCTTGCCACAAGCTCTACAACCAGCAATAAGTCTTCCTTTATAGCTTTTAAACCCAATAAGCTTGAAACAGTCACCCTTTTTACCCCTTCATCATAAACCATAAACCATAAATCTTTAAACCATATTCCATAAACCCTTTTTCTTTTTGAGTTACTTTTTAAGTGAGTGTATTTGAGAGTGAGCTTAGACTCATAAGCTATGAATAAGCTTATGGGTCATAGTTTATAGCTTATACGAATTTAAAGAAAATAATTTTAAAGATTTAAGAAACTTATAACCAAGATTAACAATAAAAAGTAAATATGAAGAACACTTGGAATTAAAAAGAGACTTTCATTGATTAAACTTTAAGTTACAATACTGAAATTAAAGAAATACATTGAAATTAAATTTTAGCTAAAAAAAACTAAAAAACTCAGACTCTCTTTTGGCCTTCCTCTTGAGCTTCCTTTTATAGAGTCATAAAACCCTAGTTGCCTTCACCCTGTCTCCTAGCAATGAAGCTTCTAGCCCTTCTAATTATGATCGTTGCATCAGATTGGTCTCCAAGGGTTTATTCTTGACCCTTTGATTAAAATTGACGAATGGGAGAAGGGTATGTCGGGGTGTCATATGGGTTGGTTGGGTGTGGGGTGATAGTGACAGAAGTGGGGGATGATAAATAGTGTGAGGCGGGAAATTGGGGGAGATATACAGTAATTTGGTTAGCAGGGTATAAGTTTGGTGATATGGCAACATTGGTCCCTCAATTTGTTATATGTTATTGCACGTATGGTCCTTATGGTGTTATAAGTTTGAGGGATGTTTCACTTTTAGTCCCTGAGGTTATAACTTTGTTTGCACCGTCAGTCCTTAAGGGACTAATGGTGTAAGGGATAAAAGGGTTATAGGTTAACGGGTGTTTAAGTGGTTTAATGGGTTATGGTGAACTTGTTGTTTGGGCCGGGTACAAATAAAAAGGAATTGGGCCTTTTTAAGTATGTTTGTCTTCAAATGATACATTAATGGGCTGACCCGACCCATTAGATGGGTATGAGTGGGCCCATTGAGTATTTCTTCGCTTTTGGCTTCGGCTTTACTTTGACTTCTCGGCTTTCACGTTCTCTCCGTTCTTGTGCTTGGTTTTATCGTTTTTGGCTTCGTTTTTGTCCTTTAGTGAATATCTGGTACCTGCATAGTACAAACACAAAAACAAGCATATTTATGGCATTTTATGTGCGTTTTTGGTCGTTTAGGGTCGATTTATTAGGTAAAAGGTATGTGTAATTACACACATACCAATCACCAAGTAGTATATTACCACCATCATACTCTTCAAAATCAACCAAGTAATCTCTCATGTATGTTATATGGTATGAGCTCCCTGAATCCATGATCCAATCAAATAGTTCTTCAACACTCATAGCCATCATAACATCATCACTGTCATACCCATCAGCTCCAGAACCAGATACCTGATCTTTATTCTTGACAAAACCTTGAGATTTCTTGTGATTATACCTGGGACAATCCCTCTTCAAATGCTCCTCGGACTGACATATATAACACTTGAGTTTGTTGCTCCTTCCTTATGACTTTGACCACGCACTATCGGTACCCTGCTTCATATCTCTTTGACCAGATCTGCCCCTCACATACAGCCCTTCACCACCATCACCCTTTGCTTCTGTCATCTTTTGTAGTTCCCTAGAATTAAGTGACCCGAGCACGTCTTCTAGCTTCAAAATATCCCGACCATATAACAAAGTCTCTATGAAATTATCGTAAGACGATGGTAAAGATGTAAGTAATAATAATGCTTGATCCTCATCCGATATAGCAGTATCTATAGCCGCTAAGTCACCTACAAGCTTGTGAAACTCATCAATATGTTCAGATTGACTCTTACCTGCATGCATCTGAAAAGTATATAACTTCTTCTTCAAGTACAAACGATTAGCTAAAGACTTTGTCATGTATAAAGTCTCTAACTTTTTCCAAATTCTCTAACCTATTGATTAAAGTGAATACTATATTTAACAAAAAATATTACATAAAAGTAAAAAAACATAGTTGAGAGCGTTGGGATCCATAGTGGTTTTTTTGTTCATAAGCCTCATAACCCCGCATATATCGCTCCACATCGTTTTTAAAAAATAAACATCGTAATGATCAACGGTGTTGGTATTGTTGAGAGCGTTGGGATCCATAGTGGTTTTTTTTAATAAAAAATATATTGTTGAAGTAGAAATGATATTTGAATTGTGTATAAAGTTTGGTAAAATAAGAAGATATTTATAAGATTTATAAGGGGTAAAAATTTGTAAAAAAGTGGGGATTAAATGCCAAAAAACAGCTAGTTTTTCTGAATCTTCCCGTTTTATAACGTCTATATATTTCAAAAAAAATGATATGGTGTGGGCTGGTCACCACGGCACGAGGGCCGATGGCACCAGCCACAGTACCGTTGGCGCCACAAAATGTTCGGCTGGTACCATGGCGCGACTTCACCAGCCATGCGTACACCTGCTCTAACAAGAAAATTTTCAACCTAGGAAGCACAAATAGTCCACCATGCTCATGTAGAGGAAAGTTCAATGTAAACATATAATTATCTAAATACCCAATGAATCAATTTTTGCCATTAATTTTTTAGTCAAAATTAAAAAAACCACTTTCCACCTTTTTTTGAAAATAGCATATTTTGCAAACGGTAAATCGTTAAGCGAAAAGAATCATACATCACGATGAGAATTTCATCATCTTTCTATAGAGGGGCACTTCTATATATTTTCGACGAACTTTTTTATCGATTTTTTTCAGTTGCGTCTGAAAAAATCACATGTGATTTGTGAAATCACACTTGATCTCAAACATACAAATCACATGTGATTTTTTCAGACGCAGATTTTAATACTAAAACAAAACTCAAAAAACAAAAGTGCGTCAAAAATATATCAAAGTGCCCGTCGACTGAAAGAGAAAAAAATACTCATCGCGATGGTATATTTTTTGTCGATTGATGATTTACCGTTTACATGATATTTTATTTTTTAAAAAGAGGTGGAAAGTGAGTTTTTTTATTTTGATGAAAAAATGAGTGGCTATGATTGATCATTGAGTCCTTAAATAATTTTGGTTTTACAATGATCTCAGCGAAAATTACGTGCATGGGACCAATTCATTAAGAATTGTCCTGCAAAGGACCGTATTTGTTTGATTTTCCATATAGGACCTGCTACTTATGAATGAAGTTAAGCGACATAGCCAAGCAACACGTGTCGGCATGACAGTAAATACATAAATAAGTGAAAACCTAAAATCCTTCGCGTCACATACTCGCGAACGATGGTACGCGACATCTGCCAATGTGAGTACTTTTCAAACCCTACTCAAACCCTAATGAAATGATCACGAACATATATAGGCGACATGTGAATTTTTGTCGCGACATAAGCATTGGGAAAAGAAATTCAAATGAATAGACATAAGTATGAATGACTATACATCTTTTTGATTTTGTTTGATTTTGAGGTGCATGCAGATTTATTTGTATAAGTAGATTTGAGAATTGAGATATGCATAATAAAATAAAAAGAGTGAAGTAAAAGAACCGAAGAAATAAAGAGTTTCCGTGTTACAGTGATAGAAGAAACGTGTTGGTATCTAAGTTCATTTGGTGGTGGCGGTGGTGTTTGTCGGCTGTTGGTGGTGAAGTGGTGTTGTGACTGTATTGGTGTCGTGGTGTTGTAGCTGTGGGACTGTGGTGGTGGTGTTGGCGTTGCTGCGGCGGTTCTATGGTGATGTTGCTATGGCGGTTTTCTGGTTATGGTTGACAGTTGGTAGTGGTGATGGCGATTTTTACTTCTTTTGTTTTTGGTAGATATGGAGAATTACGAGGTATAATTTTTTTGCGTTCCATTGCCATTATTTTTTATTTGTTATGTATATGTGTAGTAATATATAGTTTATGTTTTTGTTATTTTAGGATTATCCTGTGACTCTTACATGTAGAAGTAGGTTAATGTTGATTCGCGACATTAGAGATAAAATTAGAAACACCCCTAGGGAAGAACTATTTAGAAGCACGTGCTTTGGTTGGTTGTTAGATTTAGATCAATCTCAAGAAAATTGTATTCTAGTACATTTTTTAAGTTGTCGCCAAGTGGAGAGTGTAGTGGGAGACACAAATACTGTTCCTTTTACTTACTGGGTAGGTAATTCTGAGATACAATTTGGGAGGGAGGATTTTTTCCTGATAACGAGGTTAAGGTTTGGGGTAGATTTTAGTTCCTAATATTTAGTTGGTCATATTCCGTTTAGAAGACGAGTGTTCGAATCATGTACGGATGGTAAGCAGATAACCACTCGAATGTTGTTAGAAGAGATTATCAGCAAAGAGTTTGATACTCTGAACACTCACGATGCTGTTGGCCGTTGCTTGTTAGGATTTTTGGAATTGGTGCTTTTAGGCCATGCTCTTAGGTATACTGTCTTGGAATGGTGCTTTAGGTTTGTAGATGATATAAACACATAGAACATGTATCCTTGGTGTTCGTACGTATGGCCGACATTGTACGGGCAGTTAAAGGATGCAAACGTTTGACGATGGGAAGCTCACTTTGCCAGTCAGAGGCAACCTGATAGTGGTCCTCCTAAGTATTCGTTGATGGGCTTTACATGGGCCTTTAAGATATGTCATTTGTTAATTTGTAATCTTTATGTATATGTATAATGTTAACGAATTTAAACAAGTAATTTTTTTAGACGTGGATGCTTAAATTTTATAGACATGAAAAGCGTTATCCTAGAGCACTTGCTTGGCGTTCTGCTAGAAAGTTTTATCGAAAATATCTCTTGGCTTTTTTTGATGTGAGTGTAAGAATGTAATATCTTTTATTGATTTGTGTCTGCCTTACACAAAGAGAACAAATATATATATAGCCTATACAAGAGCTATTTTGGGTAAATATTGATTACCCACTAATCTGTTAGCCATGCGATATGTAGTTATCCGTATGATTTTTAGTCATCCATATGTTAGTTGTACATTTAATACGATTGATGTATAATTGGCTGGTGATTAGCATGATTAGTGGGTAATCAATATTTACCCAAAATAGCTCTTGTATAGGCTCTATATATATCTGTTCTCTTTGTGTAAGGCAGACACGAATCAATAAAAGATATTACATTCTTACATAATTATGCTTTTCACCAGCCAATTATACATCAATCATATTAAATGTACAACTAACATATGGATGACTACAAATCATATGGATAACTACAAATCACATGCCTAACACTCCCCCACAGTTTGAGCGGGAGGACACCGAACACTCAAACTGGAACAAAATTCCTCAAACAAAGCAGTAGGCAAGCCTTTAGTAAAAATATCAGCATACTGATAGCGGGAAGGCACATGAAGGACCCGGACCTGACCAGCAGCTACCAAATCCCAAACAAAGTAAATGTCAATCTCAATATGCTTCATTCGTTGATGCTAAACCGGATTAGAAGATAGATAAACGGCAATAACATTGTCACAGTAAACAAGCGTAGCAGATGACAGAGGAGTATACAACTCACGAAGAAGATTGCGTAACCAACAAGTTTCAGCAACAGCATTGGCAACACCACGATACTTAGCCTTAGCACTAGAACGAGAAAGCGTTGGCTGATGCTTGGATGACCATGACAGGATATTTTTGCCAAGAAAAACACGGTATCCGGAGGTAGAACGTTTGGTAGTTGGACACCCAGCCCAATCGGCGTCTAAAAAAGCAACCAAATCTGTGGTAGAAGTGGAGAATAACTGTACTCATAATCCAAAGTACCACAAATATACTGCAAAATCCGTTTAAGCACAGAGAAATAAGGCTCCCGTGGATCATGCATATAAAGACAAATCTGCTGAACTGCATATGAAATATCAGGTCTAGTAAATGTAAGATACTGAAGGGATCCTGCAAGACAGTGATACAAAGTCAGATCAGAAACAACATCACCATCACTACCCAGCTTAGACTCAGTGTCAACAGGTGTCTGACTGGGATTACAATTAACCATACATGCCCGATCAAGAAACTCACCAGCATACTTACGCTAAGATACAAACATCCCTGAAGAATCATGAGTAACTAAGATACCCAGAAAATAATTAAGAGCACCAAGATCAGTCATGAAAAACTCCTGATGAAGAGAACGAATAATATGCCGTAATAAACGCTCAAAAGAAGCAATGAGCACAATCTCATCAACATACAATAGTAAATAAGCAGTATCAGTTCCCTTTCTGTATATAAACAAAGATGTGTCACATCGACTGTGATGAAACCCAACCCGGGAAATATAAGATGTAAATCCCTGAAACCAAGCTCGAGAGGCTTGCTTGAGCCCATAAAGAGAATGCTGCAGAAGACACACATAATCAGGATGCTAAGAATCACGAAAACAGAGAGGCTGATGCATATACATAGTCTCTGATAAGTCACCATGCAAAAAGGCATTCTTGACATCGAGCTGATGAACTGGCCAATGTCGAGAAGTAGCCAAACTAAGAACAGTATGAATAGTACCCAGTTTAACAACAGGGCTAAAGGTCTCATCAACATTAATACCCTCTAATTGAGTACTACCATTCTCCATTAGGCGAGCCTTGTAACGACTAAGAGAGCCATCAGCCAAATACTTATGGCGAAAAAGCCACATACACCGGACAATATTAGCATTCGAAGGTCGGGGTACCAAAATCCAAGTTTGATTTTTAATAAGTGCATTATATTCATCACACATAGCACATTGCTAATTTGGATCATAAAAAGCATCACGATAAGATTTAGGTAAAGGGGAGACCAAAGAGACATGCAAATTAAGACGCTCAGGAGGATGATTAGACCCGACACGAAAATGTATGACCATAGGGTGAACCGAGGTAAGATTTGGGTTTTCGGGTGGATCAGTAACGATATTTGGTAAATTAACAGTAGTGGCGGGTGTAGTTGGGCCATTTAGTGAAACTGTTATAGTGGGAGAGTGGGCCATTTTAGGGGATTAGGCCATAAGAGATACAGGTGGTGAAATAGGATGTTAAGATTAGGCCGTTCGTGAAGTTAGAGGTGTAGGAGTAACAGGTAGGGCTGTGGAAGAGTTGTGGGCCGGTTGTGAAATTGGAGAAGTGGGCTAGGCTGGACTAGAGGCGTCCAAAGGTGTACGGGGTGCAGCAATAGAAGGTGAGGGGTTAATATCAGGAAGGTCATCCAGAAAGGTGTAAGAAGGCATCGAGGCAGATTGGGTAGATCCATAGGGAAATACCGTTTCATCAAATGTAACATGCCGAGAAATAATGATCTTATTTTTGTGTAAGTCAAAACACCGATAACCTCGATGGTTAGAAGCATGGCCTAAAAAAATTACGGGTGTAGCACGGGGCTCAAGTTTATGATCGGGATATAAGCGAGGGTTGCATAAATAACCAAATGTACGTAAGAGACTATAATCGGGTTGAGTGCCAAACATGCGGGTAAAGGGTATATTATTAGCGATTGATGTGGAAGGTAAAATGTTAAGTAAGTGAACGGCCATATTAAGAGCCTCAACCCAAAAAGTTGGTGGGAGATTGGATTGAAACAGTAAGGTTCAAATAATATTGTTAATGGTGCGAACCATGCATTCAGACTTACCATTTTGTTGAGATGTCTTAGGGCATGAAAATCGAAACTGGATGCCATTGTCGGCAAAAAGTTAATGAAGGGTGCGATTGTCGAATTCACCGCCAGGTCACACTGAAAAGAACGTATTTCACACTTGAATTGCGTGCGTACTGTTAATGCAAATATTACGATATTTAATCTATACGATCTCTTTATGTTTTGGTGATGAC
>BQNB010043130.1:10000-45687 GCA_026074375.1 Tanacetum coccineum | reverse complement strand
TACATATTTTTATATTTTTCTGATTTTTTAATTTTTTATTTTCTTTTTGAAAAATTTATATAAAAGAAAAATATTTTTGCGTTTTTATGTTTTCTTATGTCATATGATACAGGATATACCGCAAGTAACCACCTTTACTCGTCCTCTTCCTCTGTCAGACGTTTTAGCATTTTCGGAGACATGCTTCTCATACCTAGCTTCTCGATCAAGAAATTGAATCTTTCTCTTGGAAAGGGTTTTGTAAATATGTCAGTCAGTTGATATTCTGTCCGAACAAAGTAGAGTTCCACTATTCCATTCTCCACTTGCTCCTTTATAAAATGGTAGTGTACATCGATGTGCTTTGCTCTTGAGTGTTGAACGTTGTTGCAGCATAAAGCAATCGCACTTTTGTTGTCGCATTATAGAGGAATCTTATTTAGTTGAAAGCCATAATTATTAGCTGTGAACGCATCCATGGGATTTGAGCACAACACCCAAACAAGACAATATATTCAGCCTCTGTACTCGAGATCACAATGCTTTTTTGCTTCTTGGAAGATCAGCTAACAAGTTTATCACCTAAAAATTGAGTGCTTCCTGATGTACTTGTTGGAAACACAAAAAGTGTCGGTCACTTCCAAGTTGTAATAGGTCTTAGCTCGTAGATTGTGTCATGTTAAGTATAGAAGCTAATCCGGTCCAAGGCCCATGGGAAGCCCATCATAGCCCATGGGTCGGCCATCATGTAACTATATAAGCCCTCTCCTAGCCTTGGAGAGGGGTTGGTTGTTTCATTTCTTCCATATTTTCCACATAGTAATAACATCATCCATTCCATATACTTTCTCTCACTAAACATCACAACCCACATCTCTCTCTTGTTCTTGGTTTAGATCATAAGATTACATGTTTCTTCAATTGGTATCAAGAGCCATGGAGTGGTGTGTTTAGTTTTTGTGTTTGTCTTGTGATTTGTGTTCAAAATCTTTATAAAGAACAAAATTTTTGATTCAAATTTTTTGGCGTAAAAACCTTAAAGTTTTCATTTTTATTGTTCCTATAGGGTTAGTAACACTAGTTGTACAAGAATTTTTGCTAAAAACCATTCAAAAATGTGTCTTTTTGAGTTTTGAAAATTTGTATATCGTCAACATAAATTTGTACCAGTAATAAGTCGTTTCCTGCTTTCCATGTGAAGAGTGTCGAATCAACTACACCTTTGGAGAAATGTTATGAAATGAGGAAGCTTAACAACATATCGTACCATGCACGTGGTGCTTGTTTAAGACCGTACAGGGCCTTTTTGAGCTTATACACATGCGATGGGTTGTCCTGATCAACAAATCCTTCTAGTTGAGAAACATAAACCTCTTCTTTGAGATCGCCATTTAAGAAAGATGTTTTGACGTCCATTTGGAAAATATTCATATTCTTGTTGGCTGCATTTGCTACGAAGATACGGATGGCCTCTATTCTTACAACCGGTGAAAATGATTCCTTTAAATCGATTCCCTCCCCTTGCCTGAATCCCTGAGTAACTAATCTAGCCTTATTCTTTAATACCCTGCCAAATTCATTTATCTTAACCTTATAAATCCATTTGAGTTTGATCAACATAACTTTATCTGGACACGACACCAATTCCCAAACTTGTAGCCTTTCAAATTCATGAATTTCTTCTTGCATTGCATCGATCCAAGATGGTTCGGTCATTGCTTGTTTAAAGTTCTTTGGTTCTACAGAAGTTAGGAAGGCATTAAAATAACACCACATGGCGTTAGTCTGAAGTTGCTTTCTCGTGGAGACAGAGCGAGAAAGATCTCTGATTACATTTGCTATTGGATGATCCTTAGTCCATCTACCAAGTGATTCAAATGGAGTGTGGGTAGGTCTCACCTTAGATGATAATCCTTGAGAAGTCGAGTCTTCATGAAGCGATTCATGAAGTGGATTATCATGAAAATGTGGATTTTTTGGTGATTCTTCAAAACCTTGAGACATAATTAGAGAATGTTCTTGATCTTATGTTGATGGGATATGGTATGTGCTTAATTACACATACCTTTTACTTTATACGAGCTTAAAATAAACAAAATACGGACCTTAAAAATGCCAAATAGTTCGCTTTGTTTTGCTAATTGCTGTTGCAATTCGCAAGAATAGGAACGAGATTAACTAAGAAAAGGACGAAAAACAAAGCCAAAACGACAAAACCGGACTCGGAATGGAAAAGACTGTGAAAGACAAAGCCAAATCAAAGCCGGAAAGTCAATCAAGTCAAAAAGTCAACAGAAAAGTCAACTGGTCAAAGTCAAAGTCAATCCAAGTCAACCCCGAGGCCAAAAGTCAAAAAAATATAAGTTTAGGGACTGAAATTGTAAATCCCTAAACTTACATATAAAGAAGAAAAGAGAAAAAAAAGAAGAGAAGGGCCAAATTGCCAAATTGGCAAAGCTATACCACAAGGGCCAAAGCTGCCAAAGCTCCTAACTTGTAATACACCAAGGACTCATGTTGCAAAGAGTTATATAACTCTTGGGGACTTGTTTTGCCAAGTCCCCAAAGTTATATAACCACAAGGACCTACGGTGAAATAGAAGTTATAACTATGAGGGGCCAACTTTGCCAAATTCCCAAACTTACACCCTGTTATACTCAAACCACCTTTCCCGCCCAAATTTCCCCCCAACACAATCACGGGTTCTCCACCCCGTTTTTACCCTGCGTTTCTTCCCCACCTCCATGGACAATCACCTCCCCCCTCCTCCACTAACTTTCCCACCAAAAACCACACCTTTCCATGTTGGCAATCCTACTTTTCACATAAAAGTTGGCCGAATCAATGGCTGTGATTAATCCAAAGAAGCACAATGGCAATGGATGGCTTGGATTTACTCATGGAAGTCTCTCACAAAAGAAACACAAGAAGAAGAAGCTGAAGACATAGATTTTAGTATAAATAGGGTCTTAGTGATAGTAGAAAAAGAGTAGCTTATTTTTTAGTTAATTACTTTTTAATTCAGTCAAATTTATGTTTGTTTATGCTTATTTACAGCTTATTTGAAGTCTTTTGTACTCCTTTTAATCATTAATGAAGCATTGAAGTTTTTAACATTTATACCCGTTTTAAGAATTTACTGTCAAATAACTTTAAATTATCTTTACATATGATAAATAAGCTTCTATAAGCTCTTATAGCAGCTTATTAAACTTATAAAACTTAAACTCTTCATAGTTTATAGTTTTATAAGTTTTTGTCTAAAAAAATCAAGAATAAGCCATTTGGAAGATAAGCTAAAGTTGGAAGAGCTTATTGGCTTATTCACTGGCTTATTTATAAGCCAGAGCTTGCAGCTGAAAGCCCTTGAGGGGTTAAAAGGTCCTTGTAAAAGCTTGGACAAAGGTAATTATATTTCTCTCTTTTAAAGTCTCAATTTTTAGATTTTCTTAGCTTATTCTGTTTTAGCTTTTTAGAATGCTTATTTCCTGCTTATTATTGTTCATTTAGGGTGTTTAATGCTTAATTGTCCATTCCCTCTAAGAATTGTGAGCTAAAACAGCTTTTTAAAGTGTTAAAATCTATTTTAAGAATATAAAGGGGTGTTTGGGATAACCATGAAAACGGGTCAAAAAGGGTTTGTCCATGGGTTGAGGTAAATTGGTTTGATTAAGCTTAAGTTTTAAGCTAGTTTAAAGCTGTTTTTTAAAAAGTTTTAGTTGGAAAATTGTTTTTCAAAGGTTTATAAGCCCTCCTTGAAACTGTTAGATTTTTAACAACACCACAAGTGCTTATTTAGTTAAGCACTTGTGGTTTGAGTTTGTGCATCAAAAAGTTTGTGTTTTGTGTGTCTAAAAGGGCTGTCCAAACAAGCTTTGGTCTTTTGACTTTGTGAGTCAAAAACCACCAAGGCCTTTTGGTCACAGTTTCTAAAAACCAAAAGACCTTTTTCACCACACAAATTCAGCAGGTAAAAATGGTTTTTAAAAGTCCAAAATTTGTGCACAAGCTGTTTAGCTAGAGTACTCAATCTGTTTTCAGTTTTATTTCCAATTTGAGCTTATTTGACAGCTTATTTCAAGCTGTCAAATAAGCCACTCAAGGCTAGCTTAAATCTCCCCTGGTGCAAAGGGGAGATTTTAAGCCCCTTTTTCTTGGTCTTATTGAGTTGTTAAGCCCAATCTCTTGGCTTATTTAGAGAGCTTATAACCCCTTGTATAAGCTCTCTAAGTTTCAGCTTTTAAGAAGCTTGTTAGTTGGCTTATTTTTAAGCCCAAACCTTGCTTTTGGCTGTTTTGAAAGCCTTAGGTGTAGAGACAGCTTATTTTTCTTTAAAGCTTAGTCAGCTTATCTTATAAGCTCTTCTTAGCTTTTAGTAGATTTTTAGGTTAAGTTAGATAGATAGTTTGCTTATTTCCCTTTAGCTAGCTTATTTGAATACCCATTTTAGCTTCTTAGCCCTTTAAGCTTTGTTTAAGCTTTTCTGTCATGATAAGCTTCCCACAGCTTATTTAGCCTTAAGCTTTTGTTTTTTTTAGCTTATTTAAAATTAGTTTAGATTCCTTAGCTTATTTTGCCTTTGTTTCAGCTTATTACGACCAAAATGTCTTAAGCCACTTAGCTTTTTCTAGCCTTTTATCCTTTATAAGCTAACTGTCGAGTTTAAGCTTATTTTTAAGCTTATTTATTGCTTTTCAGAAAAAGTTGTAGAAGACAAAGTTGTTAAGCCCCACGAGCTTAACAACTTTGCTTCTTTGAGTTTTCGAAAAAAGAAAAAAAAAAGGGGAAGACACTTGGCCCGGGTGAGCAAGACTCGAACCCGGGACCAAGCGATACATCCCCTTTATAACACCACTCTTACCACTGCGCCCTTGGGTCTTTTTCGTTAAAGACTCAAGGGGCTTAATATTTAAGGGTGTTTTGGCTTTATAAGCCTATAAGCTGCAACAGCTTATTTTCGGGCTTATTTTTAAGCAAATCTTGTGTTTCTTATTTTTCGTAGATCAATCATAGTGTAAAGTATTTTTGGTAAATTTTTCAGAATTTTTCAAAGTTATTTAATATTTTTTGTAATTTAATTTCGTTAAAAGTTTAATTAATTCATAAAAAATACAAAAATTATCAAAAAAATATTTTGCTTTTTTAGAAAATTTTCTTTTGTCATATAGTTTGTAGGAAAAATACAAAAATTTTCGTAGGGTCATTTTTACAACTTTTCCTTTTTTAAAGAACGGTCCGGGTACGGGATTTTGTCTTGACTCGTTTTTGGGTCAAACGAACTCCGTTTTCGGTCTAGTCTTTTTCATTCTTCGTTATTTGTCCCGTAGAGTAGTTTAGAAGTGAAAATTTCTTCGTAGGGTTATTTTTAAAGATTTTAGGTTTTTCCCCCTTTGTTCGGGATTCGTGCTTCCGTTTTTCAGCTTAATTTCGTAATTTTTAGGTTTTTCTTAAACGTTTTTGTTTGTTATTGTTTAATTTGACTTTTCCACACTTCCAATAGATGACACTTGGCCTCGAAATCAAACTTACTAAATAAAATCCATCCATCATCTTTGCCTCATGTTCAATCCTTTTCGACTGAAATAGTGTGTTGGAGACATCATGATCCGCTATAGTTTACTATCCATGTTCGCTTCACATATGCCTCTAGCAGTTATAAGGCAAAACCTAACACGTTAAGTCATTGCAATCCTTCATAGGACCTTTAGTTGTCGCGGCGTACAAGCAATCACCTTCTCCCTTTTTCCAAGCATGCTTCCAAATCCTTGCTTCGCGACTAGATCACTATCCTTCTTAGTTGAAGAGGCTTTCTTAAATTTTCTAGCAATCTTGGGAGGTACAACACCTATAGCATGGCCAAGATAACTATTGTAAGCCTTGGATTCCTTCATCTCATGACTGGTCAAACATTAAGGTAGAACAGCTCCATAGATCTGAGATGCTTCTTTTCTTGAAACAAATCTTAAGGTGTTAATCAAGTAGTCATCCTTTGAGGTGTGCATCCCAATCTTATTTCTCCATGAAAGTGTCTTTTCTTAAATGAGAAAGTAGTGAATGATAACTTTTATGAATCGAGGGTAGTACATCTTTTCTTGCTTTTTGAAGTCTTTATTATCAATCTAATAGGTGAAGTCTTCCCAGAGTAACTCCACATAATCTACATTCTTTTGAAAGTACATACCCCAAATGATTTGTGCTCTGGAGAGACGAAGCTTGTCAAGACCACTAATCTTTCTTGATAAGCTTCTGTTAATAAGAGCAGCAAAATTTCTCCAAGGTTGATGCATCTGATCGACAACAACATCATTGAGTGAAGTGATATCCCCAGTATGACCAAGATCTCTTAAGAAAGACACAGTGTCTTCTTTAGTGGGTAGTGCATCAAAGTCTTAATCTTGTACTCTTGGACAAATCTAAAAGATATCTCTAAAGACTTCCAAGGTAAACTTGAATATTTTCTTCTTGGCAATTTTGAATTTGTAGAAGTCATCATGCTTGTATACAGAGTTTTAAGATCAAGCTTGGTTTGTTGAGCAGTGATGGAAGACATGATTCTGCTAAGAGTTGTCACATACAGTTCATATGCAAGTGACTTGAAATGTGGGTGGATTGAGTGCATATACACTTTAGGGACATCAGCAGTGATGAGAAATGCAGGATGAGAAATGCAGGGAGTGCAATAGCATCCAGAGTGACTTGAAATGTGGGTTCTCTTAATGAAAATCCATGAGGGATTCTTCCATTGCATTTTCCGATATCAAATCTATTCTCCTTGGGAACAAGCTCAAGATCAAGCTTGGTTTGTTGAGAAGTGATGGAAGACATGATTCTGCTAAGAGTTGTCACATACAGTTCATATACAAGCAAATATATATAATAATGATAGACAATTATTGATGCAAGACAGGGTTTACAACAGGGGATAGGCAAACAAATACAAGGCAACAAACTGATATACCTACACACAATGCAAAGAACTGATACACATGCAAATAGGATACACACACTCTCATATACCACATTGACAATAGGCAAACTAATGAAATCATGGCAAACACTTAAGATTTCTAAGGAAAATTACACCTAACTTAATCACTCAATGATAAGATAGGGATAAATTATACTTAGATTAGGTTATTAGGTTGAATTACCAAGATAACGTGATTAATTCAATTAGAAAATATCAAGTATAGATCGCCTATGTAAAGTGTATAGATCGCCTGTGTAACATTTGAGCGTATAGATCGCCTGTGTCAAGATTATGTATTGATCGCCTATACAATATTTTATGTATAGATCGCCTGTTTATGACACCTATGTATAGATCACCTTTTTAAGTTTTACATGTATAGATCGCCTTTATATTGGTTTATTGATCGCCTATGTTACATTCGTATTGATCGCCTGTATACATATTTATGTATTGATCGCCTGTGAGAAGATCAAGTGTATTGATCGCCTGAAATAAATGACTTATGTATTGATCGCCTATGCAAGTTTTTACATAAATATTTTATGCCTTTTAAAGCCTCTAAGTTCACTTAAACATGATCAAGTACCATCAATATATCATTCTAACATCTTTAAAGCACAAATTAACCATGAAAATCTTGATCTAAGCCACGTTCGACCCATATGAGCTCGAAACCACATAAATTTCAAGATTTATCATGTAAGCATGTAACCAAACACTCAAATGCACTCAAACATTCTTTATAACCCTTCTTAAACCCAAACCCATAAACGTTTTCAAGTTTTTACCCACTTTTACTTAGTTTGACATACAAGAATCATTCAATACCCACGAAGGAGTTAACCCCATTAAAAATTGTTTAAGGTGCAACAACTAGACCCCTATAGGACCAAAACCCCTCAAGCAATTTGAGATTCCATACACTTTTGAAGGTGATGCAATTTAAATGAGTTTTAGGGTTTTTCGAATAAATGGTCAAGATTTGGTCAAATTATAAAAGCTTTAGCATTGATAAGTGTACCTTTTAGCTTAATAACGAGAATTGAGCGAGTTCTTGAAGTTTTAAAAGTCAACAATGGAGGTTTAAGGTGAGTGTGTGTGTGACGATAGGTAAAGTGACAGGGAGGGGGTATAAGTTTAAAACTATGGTGTTTTGGCATAAATGCCCCCTGAGGTTTAATGAGCACTTCAAATTTTCTTAAAGGTGGTTCTAATTTCTTTTAAACTTTCCCTAAGGCAAAACAAGTTTAGCACATGGCAACACTAGTCCCTAAGTTTTAGTAAACAAGAAAGCAATCACACAGTTTGCATTAACACCCCTATAAAATTAAACATATAGCAAGTAAAGCCCAATTGAGTTGACATTTATCAACTCCCCTTTAATTATTCACCCGACACTATTAAAACCTTTTTCTGATTGACACCATATTGATTATGAAGAAGATGATTTTGACAGTTTCTCCCCCTTAAATAATGACACGGTTTCTATTGAAAGAGCGGTAGTCGTTATTTGATGGTTCAAAATTGTCTTAGAAAAATGATTTTCTGATGAATCTAAAAGATGATTATTTTAAAATTTGAAAATCAACACCCAAGAAAATAAGATTTCTCTTATTTTGACACATAAGCGCACTGACACGTACACTTACAGATTATAAAAGGCACGTGTTGTGATGCAAAATAATCACAAGCCTTTGAATGAATATAAAGTAATTCATTCCCGAGAAAATTAATTCCCGTTATGAGGTCAAGTTGTCTTTTTGACGACATACTTTCCTTAAAGATGATGACCGGGTTGCTATTTGAAATAATAGCAAGCCATTTTGACATGTTTTGAAAAAAAAATGGAACTTCTGCTCGAACTTCATTTACAGCCTCGTATCATTATTGAATGACATTTCTAAGGCCATAAATGTTATCGGTTTTCAGAAGACATGCCATAGATACATATTTTTATATTTTTTTGATTTTTTTAATTTTTTTCTTTTGTTTTTGTAAAATTTTATAAAAGGAAAATCTTTTTGGATTTTTTATGTTTTCATATATACATATATATACATATATATACAGGATATGAGTTACCACCATTACTCGTCTGTTTTACCTCCTAGTTCAGGTCGTTTTCAAAAAAAACGTATTGGTAGGACATGGCTTTTCATACCAAGCTTATCGATTAAGAAGTTAAATCTCTCTCGAGGCAATGGTTTAGTAAAGATGTCAGCCAGTTGGTATTTAGTTCAGACAAATTATAGCTCCACGATTCCATTCTTCACTTGCTCCTTAATGAAATGGTAGCGAATATCGATGTGCTTAGCTCTTGATTGTTGAATATTGTTGCAGCATAAAGCAATCACACTCTTGTTATCGCAGTACAGAGGGATCATATTGAATTGAAGGCCTAGTCTGTTAGTTGTGAACGCATCCATAGGATTTGTGAGGCAACATCAGTTCAAGGGCAATATATTATCTCTGTACTCGATATAGTAGTGCACTTTTGCTTCTTGGACAAACAGCTAACAAGTTTATCACCTAAGAACTAAGCGCTTTCCGATGTACTACGTCTAGTGTCCATGCACCCTGCGTGATCGGCATCTGGATAAGCTGTGAGTGACATATCTGGTATCCTTCAAGTACCATAAACCCATGTTAATGGTTGCGTTAAGGTATCGAAAGATCCATTTCATTTTTGAATTTTTATCTTTTCATATGTACATATATACAGGATATGAGTTACCACCATCACTCGTCCGTTTCCTCTGCCAGACGTTTCAACGTTTCTGGAGACATGCTTTTCATATCTAAGCACATCGATTGGTTTCCCCTATAGATCTTCATCCAGTTTTTTGTTTTCAATCATGGGTGTGTCGACAGAATCAGTAGTATGCAAACCATATTTTTTAACAATTTCAGAAGCATATTTAGATTGGTTTATGAAGATGCCTCTGGGACTTTGAGATATTTGTAATCCTAAAAAGAATGACATTTGCCCCATCATCGACATCTTGAACTTATTGGTCATCTGATTAGCAAACTCATCACACATGGCAGTATTAGTTGATGCAAATATTATATCGTCAACATAAATTTGTACCAGTAATATGTTGTTTCCAGCATGCCATGTGAAGAGTGTTGGATCAACTGCACCTTTGGAGAATTGTTAAGAGATGAGGAAGCTTGACAGCATATCATACCATGCACGTGGTGCTTGTTTTAGACCGTAAAGAGCCTTTTTGAGCTTGTACACATGCGATGGGTTGTCCTGATCAACAAATCCTTCTGGTTGAGAAACGTAGACCTCTTCTTTGAGCTCGCCATTCAAGAAAGCCGTTTTGACATCCATTTGGTAGATTGTCATATTCTTGTGAGCGGCATTTGCTACGAAGATACGAATGGCCTCTATTCTAGCAACCGGTGCAAATGATTCCTCGAAATTGATACCCTCTTCTTGTCTGAATCCTTGAGCAACTAGTCGAGCCTTATTCTTTAGTACCCCACCAGATTCATCTGTTTTGACCTTATAAATCCATTTGAGTTTGATCAAGAACACGTTATCTGGACACGGCACCAATTCCCAAACTTCAAGTCTTTCAAATTCATGAATTTCTTCTTGCATTGCATCGATCCATGACGGTTCGGTCATTGCTTGTTTGAAGTTCTTTGGTTCTACTGAAGTAAGGAAGGCATCAAAATAACACCACATGGCATCAGTTTCAAGTTGCTTCCTTGTAGATACAGAGCGAGAAGGATCACCGATCACGTTTGCTATAGGATGATCCTTAGTCCATCTACCAAGGTGTTCAAATGGAGTGTGGATTTGTCTCACATTAGATGATGATCCTTGAGGAGTCGAGTCTTCATTAGGAGATTCGTTAAGTGGATCATCATGAAATGTTGGTGTTTTTGGTGATTCTTCAAAACCTTGAGAAATGATTGGAGACTGTTCATGTTCTTGTGATGAAGGAATACTTGTTGATGGAGCATCCTGATCAATGGAAGTTGACACAGGAGAATCAGCTAAAACTTCAGCTCTTGGAGCAGCAGCTTCTTGAACTGGAGAGACAGCAATTGTTGGAGGATTAAAGTATTCGTCGAACATTGGTTGAAACAAACGATCCCAATCATCTCTTTTTGGTGGCAAGCAAGGTAGTTGAGAAACAAGATTTAAACCGAGTCCTGTACTGGATGTAGCAGGAGTCATTCCTTGAAGCCCGGGTCCTGAACTGAATTGTTCAGAAGCCATTGCTGTTAGCTCATCGAACGTTACATGGATTGTTTCAGTAATTATCCGGGTCCTTCTGTTGTAGATTCTGAACGCTTTCTTTGCAGGCGCGTAACCAACGAAAATCCCTATGTCTGCTTTTGCATCAAATTTACCCAGATCCTCATGGTCATTGGTAGGATAACAAAGTGAACCAAAGACATGAAAGAATGATAAGTCCGGTTTCTTGTCTTGCATAAGCTCGTATGGAGTTTTGTTGTATCAGAGGCGTATCAAAGAACGGTTTTGGGTATAACAAGCTGTATTGATAGCTTCGGCCCAGAGAAATAATGGAGCTTTAGAAAAGATTAACATTGTTCTAGCAGCTTCAACAAGAGTCTGATTTCGCCTTTCGACAACACCGTTTTGCTGAGGAGTGCGAGCTACAGAAGTTTGATGCGAGATGCCAACATTTTCATACCATTCACGAAGTGTCTGATTGACAAATTCGGTTCCATTATCTGTTCGAACATTCTGGACTGTGGCTTTTAAACGAACTTGAATATTTTTGATGCATTTTATTATGGCCGCAG
The DNA here is from genome assembly GCA_026074375.1 of Tanacetum coccineum. Lineage (NCBI taxonomy): Eukaryota > Viridiplantae > Streptophyta > Magnoliopsida > Asterales > Asteraceae > Tanacetum > Tanacetum coccineum. The sequence continues at coordinate 33,943 of BQNB010043130.1, read as the reverse complement.
GAGCTTCATCTTTTGTCTTCAAAAATCTAACCCAGGTAAATCTTGAGTAATCGTCAACTATCACTAAGATATACCTTTTCCCGTTAATACTAGCCACACGCATCGGGCCACACAAATCCATATGCAAAAGATATAGTTTCTCTTGGTTAGTGTCTTCAACTTTGGGTTGATGAGGGGTTTTCTTGCTTTTCCCTAATGCACATGCTGAACACAAATGATCTTTCTGAAATTTAAGCCTAGGAATTCCTCTTGCAAGACCGTCTTTAGCTAGCTTGTTCAAAGTACCGAAGTTAAGATGAGATAACCGACGGTGCCATAACCAGCTCTTAGTCTTTGACGCTTTAGATAAAAGATAGATCGGAGATGATTTAAGCATGTCATCAAGAGAAATTGTGTACAAATTTGTGTCACGGGATCCTGAAAGTAGATCAACACCTTCTAAATTGTGAATAAAGCAAGTGTTTTTCCGAAATGCAACTTCAAGATCCGCATCACAAAATTAGCCAACAGAAAACAAGTTATGACCAAGTCCCTCAACGTAGTAAACCCTTGAGATAATAACATTTCCCAGCTGATAGTCACCATACCCCATAATCCTTGCAATCTGGTCGTTTCCGAATCTAACAGTACCCAGAAATTTACTGACAAAGTTCATGAGCTGAGAGCGATTCCCTGTAATGTGTTTCGAACATCCAGAGTCCAGATACCAGAGTACAATCTGGACAACCTGTCAGACAAGAGAAGAAGACGATGTAAAAATCTATTGCAGTTGATCCCCAAATTTTGATGGGTCATGAGTGTTAGCATATCTTAGGATTTTACAATCATAGCTATTAAACTCGAACCCTATGTTTTTACCATTTTGTGTTTCTTGAGTATGGTACTTTTAACTCTGGTGTTTGTATTACATCTAAGTGGGAATGGTTTGCTTAGGGAAGGCACTACGTTAGTTTAGGTGAATCCTATTTAAAGGGACGAGTTACCAACTATATAAAGATACTGCCTGTTTGTTTCACTTAAATCCTACATCAGTGAATACATGACCTGTAGGTTTCCAAATATTTTGTCTTTTATGTTTCTTAGCAGATTTATTACGGTTATTCCCATTTTGCACAAGATCAAGAAGACATTTAATCAATGTAACACCCATCAAACACGATTTAATTACAATAGCAAAGAAATTTCAGAATTCGCATTAGACAGTGAATGCTTAACATCAACATCACAAACAAACAGATTTAAACAACACATTCACTTATCACTTTCCTATTTGGGCTTCTAACTTATTTCTTCTTGTTCATACTTGGTGTTTGGGCAAGATCCATCAGTCTTTTTTATTTTCCTGAGGCTTTTGATCCGCATTACTAGTAGAAACACTTCATCCTGTAAGTATACAACACATGTGTGTTAGAATCCGATGTATTAGACGACTCTACCTTTTTAATGTTGCTTGAGGATGTGAGAGCTTCAGCAAACCTAACTTTCTTAACATTGTTCATGTGTTTGACAGTAACCTTCTAGCAAAGGTGTGTGATTTTTCTTATGGTGCTCAATGCTCACATTTGCTATCACTTAGTATGTGTCTCATAGAAGATGAGGTTTTTGTCAAGAGGTTGCGGTCTACTTATATTTCACAGATTTATTTATAAGTTCGACGTCACGTGGATAGTGCAAGACATAAGACACAAGTTAGGGAGATTCTACTTCTTTATCAAATTCGTTATACTCAGTTTTCTTCATCAGTGATCACTACATAGAGCCTACAGAGTTCGAGATTCAAGAGATGGTAAACATATTGGTTTCAAGGAAAGCGTATTGATTAAATGTTTAACCATCTACATGCACCACTTGAGGGGAAGTGTTTACAAGTTGCATATCTACAAGAAGACCCCTATTAGATGATTACAAAAAGGGGAAGAAGACTACAAGAGATATGGTTTGCAGCTTATTATGTGTGGTGGCATGTTCAAGAAGATCTTAAGTCAAGGGGAAGCATTGAAGATTGTTTCATACATGAAGATTGTTTTGTAATATCAAATAGGGGAAGATTGTTGGGATTTCAGATTTGATGATTACAAAACTACATATGCACAAATGAAGAAAGATGAAACAACAAGGACTTAATGTAAAATATTAAGTTAGCTTCCTATGTAAGCTAGGGTTTTCTTGTAACCTCCCTCTATTATATAAAGAGGGTAGGCGTCTGGTTTAGAGAACAGATCCATAGAAAACTAGAGCTCTCCCAATGAGAGTCGAATAGTACACCATAGTTAGTTGGTGTAGCCCCAAATTATAGTTGGGGTAATAGGGAAACGTTCAATAAAGAAAACCTTGTGATAACTTTGATTGTGTTCTTTATTATTCCGCTGCGTGTTATCAATCATTGTTATTGTTCATCCTAGATATATAAGATCTAATCAATCTTAAGCTATAAACGATCTTATCAATTGGTATCAGAGCAGGTTGCTCTTGATATCTAGGATTATTCAAGGTTTTCATTCGTATGTATTTTCTGTTTTTCGGTGTTTGGCGAAATCAGTGAAACTAGGGTTTTTAATGGAACCCTAATATAATAAAAATAAAAGGCGTCAAGGATATTGTATGTTTGTTGCTATGATGACGTTTGTGTTTGTGGTATGTTAATGGTTTGACGCAAGGGTTTTATGAAGTCAATTGACCAGCAGGTTGTGCAACAAACAAGGGTTTCGTGAATAATTTCATTGTTAAAAACAGTTTTGTATGCTCAACTCCATTCACCTTCTTCAGAGATTAGTGTTTGTCCTTCTTCTTTAGAACATAGTCAAACCGGGTGAGGTGAAATTTAAGCTTTTTAAGGCTTGCATTCACCAAACTCACCTTAGGTAATTCACTAGGAACTTCCACTATGACCGGTGGTGTGTAAGAAAATTCAATGGATGGATTGGGTATATGAAACCAAAAGGATTGTTCAGCCGATAATTCTTGTTGTGGAGAAAAACGTTTTTCAAAATCATCAGTTAAGCTATTTAAATTTTCATAATCGATAGGTTTGTGAGAAATTTTCTTTGCAATAACTTCAGGATCTTTTGCTTTTTCAGACATTTTTGATCGACTCTCTTCTTCCAAAATCAATGTTTCTTCATCATCAATCACAGGCATAGCAACATGTGTATTAGACAAAACAACACCATCATACAAGGTTGGTTTTATCCGTTGAGTTTTCTTAAGATAAAATGGATTTTGATAACCTAGAGCTTGTTTATGTGTATTATCATAAAACGCTTGTGGCTTAGTTAACATGTGCACTGTCTGAGCAGATTGACCCACTTTACAAATGATATTATCAAGTTCCTTAATCTTCTTTTCCAAATCAATTTCATTTTCCATATATTTATTTTCCTTTTCTTTGGATTCATTTTTGAAAACTGAAGCGTTTGAATAAAGATTCCTTTTCTTTGATTTGCTTTTAGAAGATTTTGCTCAAGTGAGTCAATTTGTTCTTTGAGTGCGAGTTTCTCTCTAATCATATCATCCATTTGAGAATCAATCATCTTTTCACGACTACTTAAATCAATATTAAGACGTTGTTCAAAAGTTTTGACCCTTTCCTTATATCTCTCTAACTCAGCGGTTATTGATTCATTATTCTGTTCCTTATTGGCCTTTTCCTAATTATTTACATGATTAATCATTTGTTCGGACATTTGTTCAATCACAGACAAAATCATTGAATATTGTTGTGCCTGAAAATTAGTATCTTGAATAGTTGCCTGTTGTGTTTCTTGCAAATATTGAGAATATGGAATGATATTGCTATCACTAGATATCTCATTATCTGTAAAATCCATAACTGGTGTTTGTTCAAAATCATGCAATGGATGCACACTATGATTGTCCATATTGATGTTTGTCAAAAACCCCTCTTATGTATATATAATATATAATATAATACTACATATAATACGTAAGCTAAGTATCTTACAAATTACTCATAGGAAAGAATAATATGTAATCAACACGGGTATCGTTCTCCTCGGTGAGAGGTGAATGGAAATTTACGGGTATGTCGGGAATCGAGCTTGAATGTCATAAAAGATTTGATTTTGGATTCTATTTCTACTAATAAAAATGCAAAAACATATAAGGACAAGTAATTAAAGCATTTAAAGACTAAGCACGAAAAACGTTAACGGGAATTAAAAACGCGACATGTAAGCAAGTAAATCAAATTTAACCCTAAAAATGTTTTTTTTTATTTTTTATAAATCCTAAACAACTAAAAATAATTTTAGAAAAAAGAATTATATTTTTTGACTTTTATTTTATTTATTATGAATTAAAAACACTTTTAATCTAAATTAAACATTAAAAAATATTAAACTAATTATAAAAATTCTGAAAAAATACAAAAAATACTTTTAACTATTACTAATACAGGAAAAATAAAACTAGAAAATAAGACCTAAGCTATAAGCTATAAGCTGTAAAATAAGCAAATAAGCCAATTGAGCAAAACTGGAAAGACCCCTTTATAAATAAACTGGCCCAAAGGTCTTATGGAAAAGACCCAAGGGCGCAGTGGTAAGAGAGTGTGTGTGTAAGGCGTTGGGGTTGTGAAGGAGAGGTCACAGCAGGTTCGACCCCTGTGACCTTTCTTTTTTATAAAATATTTTTTTTTATTTTTCTTTTTGGCACATAAGCAGAATAAGCAAAAATAAGCAAATTAAAAAAAACACTTTTTATGAAACTTCAAAAATAAGCTGGAAAAAGCCAACTAAAAGCTATAGTTTGTAAAACTAAATGTAATGACTTAAAAGCTAAAACAGTTTTGGCTTATTGGGCATATTAAGTAAAATGAAAGCTAATAAGCTGAGACCAAATCCTATCCTAGACTTAATGAGCTACAAAAATTAGAAAGAAGCAAATAATATAACATCTCTAAGATCATCAATTGTAAGTCATTTCAACCATTTCTTTCATTTTGAGTCTAGGGTTCATAATGAACATCAAAAATTAAAATTGAGTATTTTTCATTTTTATTTCAAATTTGTTCAATTAAAACCACTAGGATACAATGTATAACTAAAATGATTCCCGTAGATATAGAATTTGCATACATTGATAGGGTTTGTCGAAAAATTATTTCTTTTTAACCAAAACCCCAATTTCATTTTACAAAATCACTCACGTTAGGAACACAATAAAATTGTTGTTTTGCATTGTTAATACAACCCAAAAATGTTTTCAAACACATGCATAATGATCTCATCAATAAATTTTGAGATGCGTAAATCATATGTATTTTTCGACTTGTTTGGTTGAGCAAAATCAAACTAAGGAGCGTTTGGATTAATTCTTAGGATTTTATATTTAGGTCGAGTTAATCGCAGCTCCACATTTGTTGCATATAGGCACACACTAGCTCATCTTTGCTTAACATTTCTTTTAAACCATGTTGATTTATAACTCTTCTTATTAGGGAAACATGCCTAGCAAATATGCCTAGGACTATAAAAGAACACGGTCATACATCCCAAGAATTTCACATGAATATAGCCATAACCATCCCTTAAAACAAATATTCAAAAACTTAAAAAAATGACTTATTCATGAGGGTCGGGTGGTTTATGATGATTTTACAAATCTAAATTATGTTCGGTCTTTGTTTGGTCTAATCGACTTTGAGTGTCTCATTGACATCAATGAACAAATTTGTCCTCGTTTTATTCTTGAGTTCTATAGTCAATTTCGTCTCTCCTATAATGATGATGGGGAATTTTTTGTTAAATTCATGTTCCAAGATCAATACTACTCTTTTTCTCTTGAATAGTTCGCTGAAATTCTAGGGGTACCATGCGAAGGCGCATGTGTGTTCACCGACAAGTGGACACTCTATGAATTAGCGAATGGTCTTCCCGGAGATGGTCTATACCAAACATTTCTTCCATCTCTGGATGATATCATTACTCTTGTTTGTGTCGACCGTGAAGGCCCTGTCACTCGTGTTCGTCACAAGAAGGAAATTGAGGTTATTAAGTTCTTACTCGTGAAATTAACCCAACTTTCAAAGACATTGAAACCATTCTTCGAGAAAATGTTTTCGGGCTGGGGGGAAATAGGGATCATGTGTCGGCTTGTCTATGCCTCATGATTTACTGCATTGCTAATTCTCTGAACTTCAATCTAGCCTACTTTATGGCTAAGAGAATGAAATGGGTATCTAGAAAATCAAACCTCATTCTTCCTTATGGTATGTTCTTGACCAAAATTCTCACCCATATCCTCAATGAAAATCCTGAATTACAAAATCCACCTAATATTGATCCTCATCTTGAACCATTCTACATCCGCCAAACCAAAATCATTAACCGTCAAGTCCAAATACGAGATGAGCATCGTGGTGGAGTAAGGTCAATCGGAAAAAGTCTTCGAAGGTTGTGGAGGAACTTGAAGAAGTGAGATATGAGGAAATCTCTTTAAGACATTATTATTTATATTATTTACTAATCTATTATGATTATGTGTCTTGACTTATGCTACTTGTTAGTAACTTAGTACTTAGTATGGGCAACCTAGCTTGCCATGGATGATCTTTCAATTTTAACATCCTAAACTAATGTTTTAGTTATGCTTAATATATTATACATGTTTATGAACATGTCAATTTGTATGCTCTTTTGAATTGAACCTAGAATGCATTGTACTACATGTTTGATTGCTATGGCTTAAATGGTTTTGGCTTGATTAATAATAGGATTTTTAGAAATATGTTAATCTAAGCATTTTAGAAATTTCTGGAAAAAAAAATTAAGTCTCCAGAAAACGGCCCCCTTAAACACTGTCCTTTATATATAAGGGACCGCCAGTCCTTTATAGGAACGCCAACAGAAGGTCACGGATTCTCCACTGTGACCTCCTGATTTTCTGTGCAGTTGACCACTATCTCATCTAGGCCTAGCTAATTTTTGCTTTTTGATAAACATACTTTGGAATCAAAATTTTCTAACCTCATGCTTTACTACTTCAATCTATCTCTTCCACCTTAAATTATGAACAATCTTCATCACCTCATTCATCCTCTTCACCTCACTCTACCATGACTTCCACCAATGCCTCCTCATCCAATCCTTCAAGAAAATCAAAACTCACATAATCCCTCCTAGTCAATTATTGTCAATTTTCTAGTGATGAAGATGTGACCACTAAACCCTCTTCCATTAGCCAACTTACTTCTTCTCAATGTGCTCATAATGCACCATAATAACTACATCTATATTAATGTAACCACTCAATGTCATGATACTATTCATCCTCTCTTTCAATCCTAAGCTGACAATTATCACCAACTCCTTTAATGAACAACCTATCCTCAAAACTTAAATCCTTTTCTACAAAACGTAATGGAATGCTTCCTCCTAGTCAAACTATTCGTTAACTATCCAACCTTCTCCCCATTGGATATCACCCTCTCATTATCAACAATCACACCTCTTAACAATTCCATCAAGTCCACCATCACTAAACCTCCGTCATGGGACATCACTTTACTAAAATCATACTTCATAAACTATCATGGATCAACTTGTGTTTGTTGTTTCCACAACCGTAACCTCTACTTGAACCTTCGAGATGAAATGAACATTATGTTTGCTCATCTTGAATACCTTATAACAACCGGCCATCGCAAACTCTCTTTTTCCACTCCACTTTAACATTTCTCTCTTCTAAAAGAGACTAAAAATGAAAACCTAAACCATTTTGTCTCAAAATCATGCCTATGAATCTTCTAGGATAAATGTTTTAGCTTATGCTCACCCATGCTCTAATTATCTTATGTTAGGTTATGTTTGTGTTGTGATGTAATTTTATGATTATGTATGCTTGTATTCTCATATATTGTCCTTGTGACTATATATGGTTTATTTATGCATTTGAATGAACTTTAGTTATGCTTCTAAATGTGTGGATTGAATCCTTAAGATATTTGTCATGCTATGGTTGTTTGCTCTTGTACCTCTAATCTTGTTTTGTAGCAAACAATTATCGTAAAGATTCGATCCCTTGTGCACGAACAAGGGGGAGCTACATCAAGGGGAGTCTTTAGTCGTCGGACTTCTTTCTCTGACTACTATACTCGACGATCAACCTTTTTGGATTCGACAAAAGGGTGTGAATGTAGAATTAAATCATTAACATTTATAAACCTTTAAATTTTTTATAAATGTGTTTATATTTTGTCATCATCAAAATGGGGGATGAAGATTGTTAATTACTTAATAATGTCCAAAAATTGTATTTTTATTTTTCGGACCTCTCAATGTTTTGATAAATAACAAAATGTGATAACGTTTACGATAAATTAAAGTTATAAATTAATAATCATAAAATTCTATTTTTTATGGATAATCACTTAAGGTATGGATAAACAAATCATTAAACATGATTAGTGATCAAGAAAATATTTTTTTCTTAAATCTTTATACTTCACAAAAATGTTTTTATATAAATTTTAAAAAACAAAATTATTTATTAATTAATAGAAATTATTTTATTAAAACATAAAACTTTTAATTTCAAAATTTCCCCCAAAAAGAAGGTTTTCATAACCAGATACAACCTTCACAACAAAAGGACAAAAAAGGGAGCGTGTCTAGTGTCGGCCCCCTTATATATTAGGGGCCCGCCCAGGGGACCGACACCAGCAACGGCTAATTTTTTATCCCCTATAATACTGGGCAAACCCATTCAAATCTAACTTATCTTGCCAAAAATTCTATCAGATTCTAGTTTTTCTCACTTATTCCTTTCTTTTCTAAAAACATATCCTTGATAACTAACATACTTGATTTGTTTCAAGTGATTATTTCTTTCTTCTTCCCTTCTTCAACTTCTAATCAAGTGCAAGAGACAGATCAATTGTATTTCTTTTACATACGAATTATTATACAAGTGATCTTTTTACCTCTTCTCTCTTCAAGATCACAACATTCATTAGATTTATTTGTGTTGTTGTATTAATTGGATCAAGTGTTGATCCAAGTTCTGTAGATTTTTATCTTTGGTGTGATTTGGATTGTGTGTCAATCCAAGAGTGTAGATCTTGTGAGTGTTTGAAGACTTAGTGAAGTCTTAGATTGGTTCTAGCTAAGATTAGGACTCGACATCTAGCTTAGTGTCGGAAAAGAAAGTAAGCGACGTGTAAACGGTTTTCTTCGCCTAAAGGGAGCTTGTTGACATAGTGAAATCTCGAGTGGAGTGCTCGGGGAGTGAAGTAGGAACGAAGAGGTGCTTTGTTGCCGAACCACTATAAATCTCGGTGTCTTGGTTTGATCGTTCTTTATCTCTTTACTTATTACTTGCATTATTAGATAGTTTAGTTGTGATTCATATTGTTGGTTGATTGTCATACATCTCGAATCAAACTATTTCATAAGCAAACTTTTAAAATGCTAATTAACCGGCAAAACTATTCAACCCCTCCCCCCTTCTAGTTTCTACAAAAACCTCTTATTTTAGCTTATATTAATAAGCTATAACCTGCAAATATCATCTGGAGTCTTAAAAATAAGCTTGCATGGCGTTTTGGACTTGTTTTGCAAAAGTATTCCATGCAAGGGGTATATATCGTAACTTTTTGAAACTTATAACTAAAAGAGCTGAACATGTCATTTTATCAAAGTTATAACTATAGAGGTTTATTATGTCACTTTCCAAAGTATAAGGTTTACTTTGTACATCTTTTAAACTAGAAAGACCAAACTTGTAAAAGTGAAAACTCCAAGGGTATATTTTTCCATTTTTCATTCTTACGGGTCTAAAATGTAACATTTTGAAAAAGTGTAGAAATGTGTTTAAAACCTTATAAAACATAACTTTAATTAACGCTTGACGTGCTTATCATTTCCAGTTATTGAGTAAAATGCTTAAAACCGATTATGTTATAACTATTATATAATTCATCATTAATGTGTTTTTAAAAATCCTGTCCCGAATCTATATCATACCACAATGCTAGGGAGCTTCATATTAAGGGGTTTCATCTTGGTATTACGTTCTGACTGAGTTGTTGGGTTTACGATTTAAAGTGCCCCAGCTCCTCAAACGTTTACTGAATGACCTCTGAATTATGATGGCCCGAACGGTGATACAATAATTCCAAAATCTCCAATCAAACTCATAACAATATTAAACTCTTAGAACCAAAGTTCTAGAGTACAATCTTCCTAAGACTTGACAGATTTACTCAGGTTGCGTGACGTGGTTGTTTACTATTATTTTGACTATTTCAACCTTCTCTGTTAAGATTATGATAAATTCGTCAGCTTACATTTTGGAATATTTATTACAACTACCTATCAGGTGAAGTTCATTGCCTCACTTTTACTTATTTACATGCTTTATAAACCCGCGAGGGGGATACATGCTTAATTGTTTTTAATATACACAAGTACTTAAAACCGATATTGTGAAGTTCATAGCCTCGCTTTTACTTATTTACATACTTTATAAACCCGCGAGGGGGATACATGCTTAAACCATGAATACAAGTGTTTTCTAAATGTATGCTATCCAGATATGTATGTTATCCAGATATATTATTGCCTAAGTAGCTTCAAGTGCCATTATTTCCATATCATGAACCATTAATTGCTTACGAGTGAGCGCGAATGTTGTGAATAGATCTATTGGGGGTGACGACTCCCGTTTGTATACCCATTCATAGGGTAGCCAAACGCACTATATTTGAACTAATGGGTAACCTTGGCAAGTTACCTTTTCCATGGGGACATTTGTTCCTTAACCAATGTCACTACAGTGATTTCCCTGTTAATGTATTGGTGTCATGAGCTTAGGTGCAATAATAATGTTACCATTTTTCCATGATAATTGTATTCGTTGCAATTATTACCATTATGATGACTTGCATTCAACTGTTCTCCATAATAATCTTGTTCTCCATAATAATGTTGTTCTCTATGATAATGTTGTTTTCCATAATAATACTATTTTCCAAAATAATTATGCTCGTGCAATTATTACACTATAATTTATATTCAAACTATTTACCATAAACCTATGAATTTCACTCAACCTTTGTGTTGATCCTTTTTATCATGTTTATCTCAGGTAATTGAGCAACTTATGGCATAGAGTGGCATGGACTTGAAGATGGCTAAAACTTGTTATCATTCACTTTATGTTCTAGATTTTAGGACCTGCCTTTGTAAAACTCTGATTTTAAATGAATGATAACGTATCTTTTAAAAACGTCTCTTTTGAGTCATTTTTTATGATTGTGTCTGTGATTCATGAAGTAGTACCCCAGATTAGCTTCCGCTGCTATATTATCAAAATGGGGGTGTTACATGTTGTTTCTCTCTTTAGAAAATACACACACACTCTTTGCTTTCTCTCTCTAATAAAATGGCTTACTTTCATTTCTATCCTCCCAGACCTCCAGATCATTGTCTCTTGTTAGTGATATCTTATTGTTAACAATTGGCATCAGAGCCTAGGAGCATATCGTGATCGTTGTTTGCTGAATCAGAGGTGTTCGTGGTTTTTTTTGGTAAGAAATTCAAACCGAACGCAACTTTTTATTTTTCGCTTAGTTTTTGATCTAAAACGTGTGTTTTATGATGATCAACTTGTACTTTTGTTAGTCTTATGTGTACTAGCAACTTATTTAGGTATCAAAACACGTTTTTGGATCAAAAATTTCTGGGTTTTTGAAGAATTTTTGAAGACAGGGAAATGTGTTTTAAAGGAAGCGAAACATGTTTTAAAGGAAGCGAAACATGTTTGAAGGGAGCGAAATGTGTTCTTGAAGGGAGCGAAATATGTATTTTGGAGCGAAATATGTATTATTAAGCGAAATATACAGGTCAAGTCACATTTCGAGCAAAATTATTGTCAAAATTATGCAAGCGAAACATGTTGGAAGATTTCAAGCGAAATGTGCAATTTCTTTTCAAGCGAAACATGTTTCTTAAACCAAGTGAAATGTGTAATTTCTTAAAACCAAGCGAAATGTGTAGTTTTCAAGCGAATTATGAAGGTCTGTTTCTCAGCGAAATTATGTTGAATTGTGTCAGCGAACTTGACAATGTTTTAGGAAAATAGGTCACATCCGCGCATCAGGTGGGCATAAATATAGATCCGTTAACGTCATTCAAAAAACAATATTTGTCTAGTTTAACGACATTCTTGAACAACAACACAACAAACACGATACATAACACTAAAAACGATCCGAATAAGATTCACTAAAATGACAAACGGCTAAAGATTCGGATTACGATGACAAGTGATCACGAAGTTGATTTGGTATCCCTTATTTGAGATTGAAGTGGGTTTCACGAAGGCGTCTACTTATTTCATCATCGAGACTTCCTTCTATTTGCTACCCCTTTTCTTTAAACCCAATCTATCGATTGATGACTTGCTTGAACGTACAACGGTTATGATTGAGACTTGAATTATCTAGTTACCAGCAGTCAGGGGTGGTTGGTTGCAGACCTGGTTAACTATCACTTAAAGGAGTTACATTGTGTGGATAATTTCAAGAGGTGTTGTACTTCTTATACTTTTCTGGTTGGGTATAGAGTACTTATAGATTTAATCTTGCACCGTTTTTCAATCAACAACAGTGCAAGCTTAAGTAACAAATTTGGGGGATTTTACTTCATTTTCAAGTTTGGTATATCGGGTTTACTTCACCAAGTAATCACAGCAATAGCCGACAGAATTCGAGGTTGGTAAGTTAGCCAGAGAGTTTAAAGGTTGAGATGTAATCAACAATTCTCACGGGATTCCAAGACAATGGTACTTCACAGTCTAAGTATAATTTTCAAAGTTCTTCAACAACATTCATATACAAGTCCTTGATTATACCAAGTTTTCTTGATTCTTGCTTCATCTCCTCTACGGTTTCTAAAGACAAGAGGGGAATGCTTTGTTTGGATTTCAAGATTCATGCTTAAGACAAAAACTTCTCGAGTATATAGGCGTACACGACAATGATGCTTTCGAGAGTTCGCAACCATCATGAGGGAAAATGTGTACATCTAGGACTTAGTTGACTTTGATGTTACCATGTCAACTTCCAGGGAGAAGTAGTGTAGACTACTTTACTTAGTATGGTTTATGAAGTATTCTGCATACGTGAGAAGAATTGTTGATGATTTCTCACATGTACCCTCGAACGAATATTCACCAAACCCTAATGACAAGAAGCAGTGGCCGTTGGTGTGGTTTGACCTCTACAAATTTCCGCTGTGCACGTCAATGACAAGTAGAAGATTGTTCAAGCTACAACAAAGTTTTAAAATCTGCCTAAGATAGGGATGTTGGTTTGGGGGGAAGCTGATTCAGAAACTTCATAAAAAAGAGTCTATAAAGAAAGCTTTTCAAGACATGCTGCATGAATTGGGGGGGGAGTTAATCCAGATTATGCATACTACAATGGTTCCTGTACAAGTAAAGACACTAAAGATCCAAGCTGGAGTACAAGTTTCAAGACAAGGAGAACTCGGAAGACATCTTCAGCTTTAGAAGCGCTATGGAAGACTTTATTTGTGTTGTATTTGTACCTTATAGGAACATTGTAAGTAATTCCATATGTCCACATATTGGGGGAAGATTGTTAGCCTTAAAATATGGTGACATATCCGGAATTACATTAGTTCATTTATAGTGTGACACGTATGGACTAATAATGACAAGTTACAATAGTTAGGTGTCACTAGGACTATAAATACCCCCTCCATACTTCTATGGAGGGGTGAGGAATTACATTTGTCTCATAAGTGTGTGTTGTTTCTCTCTCTAGAAAACACACACGCTCTTTCCTTTCTCTCTCTAATAAAATGGCTTACTTTTATTTCTATCCTCCCCGACCTCCAGATCATTGTCTCTTGTTAGTGATATCTTATTGTTAACACTAAGGCTCTTTAAGGTACAAACAAATCATTTATTAAACATGATTCAATCATTCACGCCATACACCCTTAGGCTCTTTAAGGCATGAACAATTTAATCACTTACGCCATATACCCTTAGGCTCTTTAAGGCATAAGTAAAGCAACTATTCATATGATATATATAGTATGCCAAATTCCAAATCCCGATGTATACCTATTTTATTGGTATCGTCTTCCAAGTTAGTGGAAAGTTACTAAAAATTAAATTGAACCGGACAACCTTATTTATTAAACATTATTAATATACAAGTGAAACAAACTAATGGGAGAAAAAGCCACAATTAATACTTATGAGCTTTAAAGAAAACCAACTATTCCACGTTTAATATCATGACTTATAATTAACACTATCATTTCTCGTTCTTCGCAATTTAAAATCTCTAAGAAAGAGACTTGCGAATGCTTAGCCTAGCGAATTAAGATCGGCACTTTAACAAGTCACATAGACTGGCAACAATCTTTATTCTAATAAATCGAGTTCGGCATAATGGATAAGCCTACATAAGACTAGCAACAAACTCGATTTAAATATGTTAAGGAAAAAGCTAAGGTATAAAACCGGTCGGATCAAAATTTATTTCTCGTTCTCACCTTTATTTGTGTCACAACACTTATTTCATCACTTTATTCCAACATTTATCACTTTTTTATGCACAAAAATTTTTAAATTTTGCTATTTTTTCATAAATCACATATTTTTGGTGGAAAAACGGGTTACGTGAGAACAACGGTCGCAGGTATAATCAAATCGATAGATTCCCCCTATACTAGAATAAAACATTGTCCTCAATGTTTTAGGCAGGGTCTCTACGCAAATCTAAAGCCGTTTATTAAGTATGCAAATAGATAAACGTTGGTCGATAAGATTCAGGATACCGGATTCCCAATATAAGCATGCTAAGGATTAGAAGATCGAGTTACGATGGAAAAAACACCGAGCACGAGAGCCTTCAAAATCCGGGCAATCCTGGACAAAAAACCACAAAACACGAAACACGAGAAAGGAAGAGGCGAGCCTCCTCACAACACACTTATTAATAAATATTATTATACTAATACTAAGGATAAGCATGGGTTGCCACCCACGAAGCGCTTGTTTTTGTGCGAGTCTCTAGCTTGACTCTCATCATATTATCGTGATATTATGGACGAAACATGTGGAAGAGCAAATCTTCATTGGACTTTGATTCAAGATGTTTGGATAAACATTGAAGCATATGAAAGTTCCACTTCGATGAGATGCCGCAGGTTCAAGAGAAGAAAAATGAAAAGCGAAGATGCCGGGGTCAAAAATGGTATCCTCACTCCCGGAGGATAGAAGAAAAGGAGATTCCACTGGATAGGTGAAATAAGGAAGAAAAAGTCGGATAATACATGTGAGGAAAAGATAATGGCGATCCTCAAGGGTGGGAAGGGTGGGTAAAACATTAGGCACGTAAACATAAAGTTCTCTTATAGAATTATCAGAAATATCTTCCACCACAACTCTAGTCAAGTCTCCCTGATCGGGCTCAATCTCAAAATGAAACGAATCATACTCGGAAAGAGAAATATCAGGATGAACAGTGGTACTGCCACTATTCTTCTCTTCAATATCATATCTAAAAGTCTTAAGCTCAGGTAAAAAGAGAAATGTCTCGGATTTTTCTAAGAAAAAGTTACTATCCTTAACGGGGATAGGAAATGAAGAGTGAGACTTAAGCATAAAATCATGAGTGGGGTTGTCATTCAAAGATTCGATCTTAGCAATAAGGAGATTGATATTCTGTAATTTCTCACAAAGAATATCGTCCTTGATTGTTAGAAGAATATCAGTATCAATCTCTCCATCTTCAGTGTTAAAATTCTTCACCTCCTCTAAGCTGATGAGCTTAGAATCGGGAGGTGATGCCTCAACATAATCGATGTCCTCGCTATAAAAAGTATCGTTATCACTCAAAGCATAATCATCGTATAACAATTGCTTAATGAGACTAATATCTTTTTCTAGATCAAAATCAGCTTCATGAATTCCTGGTGGAATTGGATTGATAGGAGCGAGTTCACCGGCGAACTCCTCGAGAAGAGAGTCAATCTTAGGAGAATAAACAATCGAAGTATCTTGATTAAGCAAAGATTCCAAAAGATCAATCTCGGCATCAAAGTGATTTTTATCACAAAAAGGCACATCACACATAATGTCGAAAATACCTTCGGACTCACTTGGGATTAGGACAAGGTCCTTAACACTAGACTTTATTACTTTGTCCGATTCTGTTTCTAGAATAGTGTCAAGATGCTCGTCCTCCATACTTAGAGAGTTATCGGGCTCCTCAGTTGATAAGTCGGGTGTGGTTGCATTAGACGAATTCTCTAAATATTCCCTATATTGAATAGTGTATTCATCATCATCATCGTTAATAATAGGAAAATTCCAATATGGAGTAAAACTTTGAGCCGCCTGCTCCTCCTGCTCTTTCTGAACTGCCATATTAGCCGCTTGCTCACGTTTAATACGCTTTTCTTCACGTTGTTTCAAAATTTCAGCAATAGTTTGTAAATCATTAGAAAGTTGAAGTAGCAATTCCGGCAAACTCCATGGTTTAATTTGCTTTTCATCCCAAACTTGAATTAATTTGAGAATTTTTTCCTTAGCCAACAATACTCTTATACTCATTTCTTCACGAGGAAAAATATTGCTATTCAAAAGGGTTCGATTAGCTTTAATTAGCCTTGCCATATCTAGCAACATATCCTTATGCGATCTTCGATGAAGTTGTTGAGTGACAGAAAATTGCGGGGGTTAATATTGGTCAAAACCAGAATAAATCGGATTATAACAAAAATTAGGATCATAATTTTGGTTCATCGGTTGATATTGATAATTTTCATAAGAATCCCTGTAGATGATGATTACTGTGTGCTTGGCCTCCTATTTATAGCCTTCAGCAGAACCTTTTAGGACTTGAGACGCTCCTCCTATGTTTGTTGTGTGAGGAGAGAGTGAGAGTTTCCAACTTAAATCCTAGCCTTTCATCAAACTGCCTAAATCATATAAATCAATCTGAGCCCTTCGTTTCTGATATGTCACATCAACCAATCATTATTACCCTGTGGATTGCCAGCGTGGACTTAAGGTGTTAGGGTTGTCAGGAGGTCATCTAGAAGAGTGGTGAGCGTGAGGTGAAATCCATTTACCCTATTTCGTTGTGTTCATGTATATGTAAAAGAGAGGGAAAGTAAAAATATGTACAGTGAAAGAGTATTTTGACCCGTGTTGACCCAACGTGATATAGAAGGGGTCTTGGGCTTTTTTTCGTGGTTTGGGCCAGGGAATGGGTTATGATCAATGGACTTTTATATTTGGATAATGGATTATAAATTTCAAAGACTTTGGTTTAAGTTTGGGCTTGTGGGCTGATCCGGCCCATTAAGTGGGCTCGGGTTAGCCCATAGAAGATACGTACGCCTTTGACTTTGGTATTTTTGTGCTCTTTTCATTCTCGTGCTCGGCTTTGTCCGGTTTTGTCTTTATTTTGTCCTTTTATTGATATCCGGTACCTGCACATTCACAAACACAAAAACAAGCATATACATTGTATTTTTCACACGTTTTTGGTTATTTGGGCTCGTTTTATAAGGTAAAAGGTATGTGTAAAATAGCACATACCACCCACCTAGTTGAACTTATCTTGTCATGGTGCTTCCTGATTTTTCTTTTGTTATTACCAGTGTTCTAAAAGGCGCGCCTTGGCGCCGCAAAGACGTCGCCAAGGCATTAGGCGTAGCCTCGCCGTTATGGCATGAACCTTGGCGTTGGCATTAGGCATAGCGTGAGTCAAGACGTCAAAAGGCGCGCAAAGGCACGCTAAATTGCAAGGTGTAGTGCCATTTTTATAAGCTTTTAGAAAAAAATTAGGCTATTTTATATTTGGGCTATTTCTTTTTAGGCTTAGTAATTTTTAACTTAATTTTAAGTAGTAGTGAGTATATGACCACGAAGACTACAAGTTCATATTGCTTTTATGCATAGCACCTTTTGTAAACTCGATATGTATATGAAATATGATGTTATTATATAAATTTATAAATATGATTTTGCCGCTATAGTCACGCCTTGAAATACGCCATGGCTTCGCAAAGGCTCCTAAGGCTTGAGGCGTGGCCATGCCGCTACGTCACGCCTCACGCTATTTATAACCTTGGTTATTACTATATATCGCGGCCGTTTGTGGCCTTTTTGCAGCGGTTCTTGTACTTAGACAAATTTTGTAACACTTTAACATTTCCATTGTTTAAATGCTATTACTGCTATCTTTTTATATCGTTAGTGATATGTTTCTTTAAAATGATAGTCTTGTTTGAATACTTGTGGGTTATTCTCCCAGTACCGGGCTTGCAATACCTCTTATGTACGTTGAGTGAATTATTAGTTTACTCATCCTTTTGTTATACGGAATAACATTCATTGGGTCATGCCCTGTTGCGTGCGCGTCTTATTCACATGTATAAATAACTTTGCAAAGTAAAGAAGAAAAAGTTCTTAAGATAAACTTGTGAAGGTAGCTAGTCTTCACTTTTTCATTGAAATTTCAAAAGACATTACAAAAGATAAGATAAGATTAAAGTGTAGTCCCCATACTGCGGATTCCGCATGGGTGAGGTGCTTACATTTCATGAACATAACATTTCTTAAGATTGCGGATATTCCATGTTCGCGGAAGTTGTTTTCCGTCGCGGTCTCTTAACTTATACACGCCTTTGCCTAATGCTTCCATTACTTCGTATGGTCCTTCCCACTTGGGGCCTAGCTTTCCTACTTCTTTTGTACGGCTTGCATCATTGCTACGGTACACGAGGTCTCCTGGCTTAAAGCTTGTGCTGAGACCTTTGAGTTGTAGTATTTTTTTTCATTTTTGCTTTGCTTTTTGCCTCGTGGATTGCTGCATGCTCTCTTTTTTCTTCCAAGAGGTCTAGATTGATTTCCAGGGCTTTATTGTTTTGCACCATATCCACTTCCGATGTTCTTAGTGTGGGCATGCCGATTTCTGCTGGGATAACTACTTTCGTTCCATATGTTAGTGAAAAAGGAGTATCCTCGTTGCTAGATTTGATCATGGTACGATGCGCCCATAGAACATGAGATAATTCTTCCATCCAATTTTTGCTTCTTGCTTCTAGTATTGCTTTGATTCCTTCTCCTAAGCTTCGGTTTACCCTTTCTACTAACCCATTTGCTTGCGGATGTTTTACGGAAGCGAAATGTTGGCGAATACATAACTTTTCGCACCAGTCTTTGAATGGGTTATCCCGAAACTGTTTTTCGTTATCAAAGATAATTTCTCCTGTGAGTCTAAATCTGTAGACTATATTATCCCACACAAATTTTTTGACTTGATTGCCCGTTATGGTTGCAACGGGTTTTGCTTCAATCCACTTTGTGAAGTAGTCAATGGCTACTATCAAGAACTTGACTTTACCAGGACCTTCCGGGAAAGGTCCTGCTATGTTAATTCCCCATTTGTAAAATGGCCATAGGGATGTAACTGGGGTTAGCTTTTGTTGCGGATTTCTTAGGACAGGTCGGAGAACCTGACAGTCTTGGCATGCTCTTATCAATGTCCTTGCATCTTTATGCATAGTAGGCCAGTAGTATCCAGTTCGCAAAGCTTTAGCCACTACGGATCTTGTGCCTGCATGCATGTTACAAGATCCTTCATGTATCTCTCTTAGAACATAATTTACTTAAAGCGGCCTGACGTATCGTAGCCATGGTCCGAGAAAAGATTTCTTGTAAAGGACTCCATTGACCACCGCGAATCGTTGTGACTTTCGTCATACTGCCTTTGCCTCGTTCACTTCTGCCGGAAGAGTTTCCTCTGTAAGGTACTTATAGATCGGGGTCATCCATGTATCACCTTCTTCCTCCATCACTGCCAATACTTCTGTTTCGTTTATTAACTTCTCCTTGAGTTCTTCAACCAAAACGTGTTTGCTTAGGTGCGCAAAGCTGATGGATGCTATTTTGCTCAGTGCGTCGGCCTTTTTGTTTTTGCTTCTTGAAACTTGTTTGATTGAGAACATTCTGAAACTGTTGGCGAGCGTCCTTACCTTTGCCAGGTATTGGATCATGTCTGCTTCCTTTGCTATGTAGATTTCATTGACCTGGTTGGCCACTAAACGCAAGTCTACATTTTCTTGGAGATTTTTTACGCCCATTTGTTCCGCTATCCTTAATCATGCAATCAAAGCTTCGTATTCTGCCATGTTATTGGTTGCCTCGAACCCGAATCTTAAAGCATAGGTAAATTTTGTTCCTTCTGGATTTGTGAGTATTAGTCCTGCTCCGGAGCCGTCCGCACAGGTCGATCCATCTGTAAACAAAATCCATGGTTCCAGAAGTTCTTCTTCGACCTCCATGAGAGTGTCCAGAGAATCTTCTTCTGGATGTTCGACTATGAAGTCTGCTAAGATTTATCCCTTAACGGATACTCTTGGTTTATAGTGTATGGCATATTCTCCCAACTCTATACTCTATTTTGTAGCCTTCATGCCACTTTCGGTCTTGGCAATACATGCTTTATGGGTTAGTCCGTGACCACTATAATCGGGTGTGCTTGGAAGTATCTTTTCAGACGCTTGCTGGCATGTACCAGTGCCAAGACCAATTTTTCCATTGATGTGTAGTTCACTTCTGGACCCCTCAAGGCATGACAAACAAAGTAAATTGGCATTTGCTTACCTTCCCTTTTAGTCATTAGAACTGCACTTACGACTTTTTTTGCTGGTGCTAAGTAGACAATGAGCTCTTCTTTTTCTTCTGGTGCAGTGAGCATGGGAAGTTTTGCTATGAGATGCTTCATTTGTTTAAACATAGATTCGGCTTCCTCAGTCCAGTAAAAGTCACTTTTCTTTGTACACTTTTTCAAAATTTTAAAGAATGGTAGTGATTTCTCAGCTGACTTGGCCAAAAACATGTTCAAGCTTGCTAGTTTTCCATTCAGCTTTTGCATGTCCTTCAAGCATTTTGGAGACGAAAGACTTAGGATAGCATCCGCCTTGTCCGGACATACTTTTATTCCCTTAGTATTGACTTTGTATCCTAGGAACATTCCTTATTCTACCCCGAAAGTACACTTTTTGGGATGTAACTTCATGTTGATTTCCCTAAGTGTTTTGAATGTCTCCTCAATATCTCTAATGATTTCGTCTTCCGTACGGCTTTTAACTACTAAATCGTCTACATATACCTCAAGATTCCTACCGATTTGCTTATGGAATGATTTGTCCACCAGACGCTGGTACGTTGCTCCAGCATTCCTTAGGCCGAAAGGCATCTTGGAGTAGCAAAATATTCCTTGACTTGTGATGAATGCGGTCTTCTCTTCATCTTCTTTTGCCATTTTTATCTCGTGGTAACCTTTGTATGCATCTAAAAAGCATTTAAAAGGAAATCCGCAGAGGGATTCTACCTTTCAATCTATTTTCGGTAGCGGATAACCGTCCTTAGGGCATGCTTTATTCAAATCTTTAAAGTCTACGCACATCCTCCAGCTACCATCATACTTTTTTACCATGACCGAGTTGGATAGCCAGTTGTGGTAGTGAACTTCCTTCATGATACTAACATCAACGAGTTTTTCAAATTCTTCTTGTATTGCCTAGTTCCTGTCCGATGCTTGGCTTCTCTTTTTTTGTCTGACTAGAGGACATCCCTCTCGTACATTCAACTGATGTTCCGCTATATTCCTTGGGATGCCAGTCATGTCCGCGGGCTTCCAGGCGAACACATCTAGGATACGCTGGAGTAAGTCACATAGCTTGTTCTGGCCTTCATCCGAAAGAGTAGATCCAATCATTATTGTTTGTTCTGGATACTTTGGGTTTATTGCTACCTTGATTCTTTCCTCTACGATTTGTTTGACGGATGAAGGTTGTCTTTCTGGTCCTGAGACCGCCGCACATTCAATTGGGATGATCTTGCTGCTTTTTAGCAAGGTTGTCAAAATCGTGATGATCCTACGATCACACACACAAAAAACGATCAAGATCGTAACAAGATCGCAATTCAAGTAGGATCGTATCAGGATTGTAGGATCGTAGGATCGGATCGGATCGCGTAGGATCGTAGAATAACCTTATTTTGGACTTTTGGTAATTTAAGCTAAGGTTTATAAATTTTCATCAAGGCGGTTTCATATTTTTTTTCTATCCATAATCATTTAACGATTGAACATGAAGTAGGTGCACGTATGTAGTATTTTTTTATAATCTAAATCATTCAATTATCGATTGAAACATGAATGAACTTTGTGCAAGTATGTATTACAATATATCTAATGTTCTATTACAATGGTACTTGAACATATAACCTTTTTCTTTTTATCATCCATTTAAATTCGTTTATCATATAAGGGGGAATTTCATATATACCCAATAAAATTTAAAAAATTAAATATTTTTCTAAAACACAAGTTATCAATCCATGATGTAAAATGCTATTATAGAATGTTTGGATAAAAAATGTAAATATTGAAGTGTTTTGGGATATATGTAAATGCTCTTCATATAAAATATTATATAAAAACATATAGAAATATAAAAAAGTAACCTTATATAAAAATATATATGTTTTCATAGGATCTTACGATCCCGATCCGATCCTACGATTACGATCTTATAAAGCTGAAAACGATCCTAAGTAAGATCCCGATCCTGACAACCTTGCTTTTTAGTGTGAGTATTCCTCCTGCTACAGGGAATTTTAACATTCCGTGAGCTGTTGACGGAACTGCTTGTATTTTCCTGACTTCGGGTCTTCCAATAATTCTATTGTATGAAGATGACGATCTTACTATCACAAAATTCATCCATGCCGAGGTGGAATGTTCTTCATCTTCAATCTTCACTAGCAGTGATATTTATCCCAACGGCCATATGATTTCGCCACTAAACCCTATTAAGGGGGCGGTGGCCGGAACCATTTGATTTTTTATTTCCGGACCGAGTCTGCTAAAGCGGTGTTCGTACAATATTTCAGAGGCTGACCTGCCATCTACATACATGCGGTATATAAAGTGACCTCTAATTTTTGCTTCGATGATCATTGGTCCTTCAGTTCCTTCCTCTTCTCCTATAGCGGGAAAGGAGATTTTTGGATCAGGGGAGAAACTTTGAGTGATTCTTTGTCTAGCCACCCTTTGCCACGGTTGTATCATTAGGATCGCCAAGGCCTTATCCTTGTTGGATGCTTCTCTTTTCTTGTTTGTTTTGGGCTAATCCTTCCCACTGTTTTGCTTCAGCTCTTTGATTACATGTGACAGTTTTCCTGCTTTGAGTAGCTCTTTTATGACATCAAATAACGTCACTTTATTATATCATTTATCCCATTTATTTTGCCCACTTTTATATAATTGTTGCATTATTTGGTACTTAATCGCTTTAAAGTCCCCCCCCCCCCCCCCCCCCCCGCCCGCCCCCCAAAATACCCCCCCCTCTCCCCCCCCCCGCACCCCGCCCCCCCCAAAAAATAAAAAAAATCCTCCCCCCATCCTCCCCCCCCCCCCCCCCCCCCCCCCCCCCCCCCACCCAAAAAAGAAAAAATCCTCCCCCCCCCCAAAAAAAATCCCCCGCCCCCCCCCCCCCCCCCCCCCCCCCACCCCCCCCCCCCCCCCCCAAAACAAAAAAAAAGCCCCTCCCCCCCCCCCCCCCCAAAAAAATCCGCCCCCCCCCCCCCCCCCCCCCCCCCCCCAAAAAAAAAATAAAAAAAAAAAAAAAAAAAAAAAAAAAAAAAAAAAAATCCCCCCCACCCCCCCCGCCCCTCCTCCTCCCATCTCCAAAAATCCCCCCGCCCCGCAAAATCCCCCCCCCATAAACATCCTCCCCCCCCCCCCCCCCACCGTCCCCGCCCCCCCCACCTCCCCCCCCCCCCCCCCCCCCCCCCGCCCCCCCGCCCCCCCCCCCCCCCCCCCCCCCCCCCCCCCCCCCCCCAAAAAAAAAAAAA
>BQNB010043130.1:0-5000 GCA_026074375.1 Tanacetum coccineum | reverse complement strand
CTCCCCCCCCCGCCCTCCTCCCCCCAAAAAAATAAAAAAAAGAATATCCCCCCCCCCCTCCCCCCCCCCCCACCCCCACCCCCCACCAAAAGAAAAAAAAAAGAAAAAAAATAATCCCAAAAAAAAAATACAAAAAAAAAAAATCACCCCCCCCCCCCCCCCCTCCCCCCCCCCCCCCCAAAAAATAAATAAAAAAATCCCAAAAAAATCCCCCCCCCCCCCCCCCCCCAAAAAATAATAAAATCCAAAAAGAAAAGAACAAATAAAAGAAAAAAAATAACAAATAACCCAAAAAACAAATCCTAAAAAATCCCCCCCCCCCCAAAAAAAAAAAAAATAACCCCCCCCCCCCCCGCCCCCCCCCCCCCCCCCCCCGACCCCAAAAAAACAAAAAAAAACAAAAAAAAAAAAAATAAATACCCCCAAATCCCCCCCCCCCCCCCCCCCCGCCCCCCCCCAAAAAAAAATCGCCCCATCCCCCCCCCAAAAAAAGCCCCCCCCCCCTAATAAAAAAGAAAAAAACAATCCCCCTCCAAAGTCCCCCCACCCCCCCCCCCCCCCCCCCCCCCCCCCACTCCGCCCCCTCCCCCCCCTCCCCCCCACCACCCCTCCCTCCCCCCCCCCCCCCCCCCCCCCCCCTAATCCCCCCCCCCACCCCCCACCCAAAAAAAAAAAATCCCCCCCATCCCTCCCCCACAAAAAAAAAAGATCCCCCCTCCCGCCCCCCCCCCCCCCCCCCCCGCCCCACCCCCCCCCCAAAAAAATCCCCCCCCCCCCCCCCCCCCCCCCCTCCCCCCCCCCCCACCACCACCCCCCCCCCCCCCCCCCCCCTCCCTCCCCCCCCAAAAAAAACTCCCCCCCCCCCCCCCCCCCCCCCCCCCCCCCACCCCGCCCCTCCCCCCCCCCCCCCCCCCCCCCTCCCCCCCCCCCCTCCCAATCCAACCCCACCCAATTCTCTCCCCCCCCCCCCCCCCTCCGGCCCCCAATCCCCCCCCCACCCCCCCCCCCCCAGCCATCCCAAATATTCCCCACTACAACCCCAACACACACCAGAACATACAACAACCCATACCAACCCCCAAAACCCAAAAAAGATAAAAGGACCACCCAAAACTCAACTAAACAACCACAAAGTGGTGCCAAAACCACACCACCCCCCTCCCCCAAACCCCCATACATACAAACACAACAAACTCACACACCCCCCCGAACACTCCAGCATGAAGATCCCAGTCAGCAACCCCGGCCTTAAAGTTCACCCCCACACCCACATCCTATAGTAAATTTCAAACAAACCCCTCACACTCAAACCCCACATCTCACCCCCCCGACATCATTCTACAACACCCCCCCCACCCCAACACCAACTCCACCCCACACAACTAGAAAAAACCACGTACACAACACTCACCGCTCACCTAACCACCTCAAACTCACAAAGCCCCGCATCCCCCGTGCACCACCGACCACACTCCGCACACATGCCCCCACCCTATCAAAAACGGAGCGACACCCACATTCATCCACACGCCGGGCCAAAACCCCCCATCAGACCTGCTTAATCCAACACGCCCCAGCAAGAACAAAAACCCTACACGACTCCCCCGTCAACAACTCACCTGACATACCCCTCCCACCTAATGACATCATCTGGGACGATCTCCAAACACAAAACGTTCATTAACAACCATTCTCCGAGGTGGAATGTTCTTCATCTCCAATCTTCACTAGCAGTGATATTTGTCCCAACGGCCATATGATTTTGCCACTAAACCCCAGATAAAGGTGGTCGGTAGGCCGGAAACATTTGATTTTTTTTTTATTACCGGACGAGTTTTGTTAAAAGTACGTTTCGTTACAAATATTTTCAGCGGCAAACCCTTGCCCGATCTAATAAATATGCGGTGGTATGAAGGACCCCCATTTTTCTGCTGTTGATGAACATAGGTTCCCGTTCTCAGTTCCTTCCTCTCACGCCACAACGGGAACATGCTATAAATTGGTATCAGGGGAGAAAATTAGAGTGATTCTTTAGTACTAGCTCGGCCAAACCTTTTGCCAAGTTGTATCATTAGGATCGCTAAGGCCTTGTCCTTGTTGGATGCTTCTCCTTTCTTATTTATTTTGGGATAATCCTTTCCACTGTTTTGCTTCAGCTCTTTGATTACATATGACATCTTTCCTTCTTTGAGTAGCTCTTTGATGACATCAAATAACGTCACTTTATTATATCATTTATCCTATTTATTTTGCCCACTTTTATATAATTATTGCATTATTTGGTACTTAATCGCTTTAAAGTTGATAAATTGCAGTAATTCCCAGAGTGTTTTAATGAAATATGCTAAAAGCGCTAAATTGGAGCACAAACGAAGACAACTGAAGATTTCTTCTTTCCCCTGAAAATTCACTAATACGCCGTAAACCATCTAAAGAAGGAAGTACGACGTAGTAAGCCCGCCAAGACTTCACAAGAAAACGCATTTGACCAATTCCCATACGGCGTATCCATGCTATCTACATACCGCTGTATCCATGAAGATAACTATTCGAAAGATACAGTAAAATCAAGAGAAAATAAGGAATGAAATAAAAGATAAAAAACGAACGAAGCGCGCACTCGCGACCAAGGAATCCCAAGCCCAATACCGACGTATCAAAATTATCTTTTCCCTCCAGCAACTATTAAAAATAGAAGACCTTAAAAAATGCGTTTACTTTCCTCCAAGTGTAGCAAATACATCTTCTTTATAAAACCATACTCATCAGAGTATGAATTTTTTAGAAGAGAAGATCAGCCATAAGTATAAGCGTTGATCACACTCCATAGAAGACATCCATTGTAATTTTTACACTCTCTTAATCTGTCGATTTCAATGTAGATTACGCTTGTATAATTACAAAGGCGTGTGGCTAATAACCTCTGGTATTAGCATCTATTGAAAGATCAATGTTTGATTTGTTTTAAAAAATCGATTACTTAATTTAATCGTTGAATTGATTTACAATTTATGTTAATCACCTCTATATTTGTAAATGTGTTAGAATATGCGACCCCGTAATACAAGACAACTGGAACTATGAGTTAATAAAGACCAAGTAAACAAAGTCACCTTTGGTGCAAGCACCTCTCACAACGAGTTTACACATAATAATATGTGCCCAATAGGTCACAAATAACGATATTGGGTCTTATCTATTTGATTATGAGCTTAGATGAACGGTAGGTGCCCAGTTTATGTTTTCAACAATATAGCCTCTTAATTTAACGATTAAAAAGTATTTGATATAAGTAGACTAACCAGTGATATAAAAACAACTTCAAAACCAATCCTATGGGACACTACCCTTAACGGTTCACTCGAAAAAAAACACACCGGCATCCCACCAACTACAGCCAGCATAACCAACAACACCTCACTCAAACACCAACCAACAAAAAGCATCATAACCCACACAAACCCCACCCCCAATTGTCTTCAATCCCATCCAATATCCCCTTCAACCAATATTACCTCGTACAAAAGCTTAGCATCATACCAGCCACCGACAACCTAACATCTCATCCCCGCCATAAACGCGCAACGACACTCCTTAGCCCACAAACACACAACCAACATTGACACCCCAAATATTCAAATTGCACGATATAAAGTTTACTATCATTATGGCTTGTAACCCTCCCCTCCCGTTTTCTATCTTAAAATCTCCATCTTTTTTTGTGTTTAAAAAGTGAATTTGACTTGGAAATTAGTCAACACCAAAACCTATGCCCAAGTCACTTTAGGCTGAATCCCCCATTTTCTTATACAATGTACATAGCAAAGGTTATTAACCATTGAAAAAGACTAATTTAGAAATAACCAGCCAATGCATAAGCTATCAACCCTAAACCCCACAGACGAGTAACGCCCTAGACACCCCACCACCCTGCTCCCACCAATAAACTACGACCTTGAAAACAACATACTGCTCGGTTACGTGATTTATTTAGGTTTTGATGTCGGATAAATAAAAAAAATAAAACATGATAATCCAATAATATGTGACCCACAAAACGACAGCACATCATGTATATATGTGGCGCCAGCCGGGGAGTGAAAATAATTGCCGGGGAGTGAAATAATTAAACCTTATTCTTATCAGTATTTCTAACCATTAATTAATTTAATTTAGTTTAGTGTAATCATTTAAATTATGTTTGTATTTATTCGCTTTGTGTGTTTAAATTGTTTATTTTAATTCACGCATTTAATTGTTTTAAATAGTATTTTGTTCTGACTGATCACCTGATACGTCGTATCCACCAGTTGGATACGATGTATCAAACCTTCTAATCAGGACAACGTATTGAGTTTTACTGTCTAAACGGCGTATCTGTTCTCCAATAATACGGCGTATCCAGTAAGCTCTATACAGCGTACTGATATTCAACAGACCTATACGGCGTATTCAAACCATTTAAATACGACGTATTCAAACTAATTGAATACGCTTATTTGTCATCTGATACAGTAACAGTAAAAATCTTTGATTTTGAGTTCATGTCTTATGTGTTCCCTCCCCAAGGGCACATCCTACTAATTGTTTGTGCTTATTTACAGGAAACCGTTGACAAAGAATGACATAACCAAATGACTACATCACCGCTACCCGAAAGAATTTCGTCTCTAATGACAACGAAGGAAGAATGATCGAGAAAAGTATCGTTGAAATACAAGGAACGTTCTTAGTGAAGATACGCAATGATGCTTTTAATGGGAATGATAGGGAAAACGCATACGAACACATGAATAAATTTTTCAAAATTGTTGGGCCGATAAACATCAATGGGTTGACTCAAGACCGATTTAGGCTTAGTATTTTCTCTGTTTCACTCACAGGAGCTGCATATGAATGGTTTACAAAGGAGTGTATAGGCTCAATCACTACTTGGGATGACATGCTCGAAAAGTTCATCCTAAAATTCCACCATCTTTTTTATCACAATGAAGAAGAAA
>BQNB010043129.1:24398-43399 GCA_026074375.1 Tanacetum coccineum | reverse complement strand
TCGGCTCGAGCTCTTATCAAGCTTTTTCAAACTTTAATATATAATAAATTCATATAAGTAATTAAGGGGTAATTTGAGAATTAACTTAATTATAAAGACTTATTTCATAAATAAATAAATAATGTAATCTAAAATGACATTTAACCCTAATTAATCTAACGATTTATATTCTAGTGCTTTGTATTCTTCATACATAGTTTTTACTTTTGAGAACATTAACAAAAAATAATCAAAAACTAATTAGTAGTCTGGCTAATGTATGCTTTTGTTGAAATACGTTATACGTTTGAACATTAATTAGTACTTTGGATGTTTCATTATACTATTGGACTTTTTACGAGAATGTTATTGTTAGTTTTATTAATGTTTAATGAATCTACCTCGGTTTTCACTTATGATTTTTGTTTGTTTTACTTTATGCATATGTTTATTGATGAGTTTGGCCGTTTGACTATTAAATACATTAATTTTGTACACATTCAAGCTTTTCAAGCCAAGCTCAAGCTTTAATCAAATCCTACTTAAGCCAAACTCAAGCCTATATGGTTAAAGCTTGACGAGCTATCAAGCCAAGCTCAAGCCCTGTCAAGCTCGAGCTCGGCTTGACTCGATTACACCCCTAGATCCACTTGCGGTATACCTTTGCTTTTATTCTCTTGTTAATATCTATGGTCTCCAAATCAGTGATGCTAGTTCTCGCCATCTTCACTTCTATTATCTTGTTACTATATGTGGGCTTCAAATCAGTGCTGCTACATGTTGTCATTTTGCTTCAAAATACGTAGCTATTTAGATACAAAAGCGGATTAACAAACTTATCGGCACAAAAGTAAGCATTATTGAAAAGCAAGAGTATTAATAACAACAATTATGATGCTTTATGTGTGAGTATATTTATAAACTATGTCTAGGGTTTAGCTCGGCGATCGTAGTGATGAACCCGTATTTTTTTTACTTACATGTACATATTGCATCATTTTCTTGAAGCGTTGTATGGTTTTGCGGCGAAAAATGGCACAATCTTCTTGAACAACGGTAACAACTATAATCGACTAATCTACAATTTTATACTCAGCTGATCTAACTAAAACCCCTTTGTTCTTTTGCTTTAAGGGCGAGGCAATATCATTTTTGGTAATCTGTGAGATGTTTGGCTCAACTTCTATGATTTTATTTAAAAATGAAACTGATGTAAAAAAGACCCGCCATTATTTTGGTTAATGTTAGGCTCAAGTTTTGGAGTTTTATTTTCAATAGATCTAAAAAAAATTCGCTTATTCTTTTGATTTAGGGGTGTCGCAGTGGCATTATTCATACTTTTGAAGATGATGGGCTCAACATACCCGATTTTAACGTTTACAACACACGTTATGGTGTTATGATAAAAGGCATTATCTCTTAAATCTTCTGTTTTAAATGAAACATCTGATTCCAAATTACGAGAATTAAGCCATTATTTTGGTTAATGTTAGGCTCAAGTTTTGGAGTTTTATTTTCAATAGATCTAAAAAAAATTCGCTTATTCTTTCGATTTAGGGGTGTCGCAGTGGCATTATTCATACTTTTGAAGATGATGGGCTCAACATACCCGATTTTAACGTTTACAACACACGTTATGGTGTTACGATAAAAGGCCTTATCTCTTAAATCTTCTATTTTAAATGAAACATCTGATTCCAAATTATGAGAATTAACGGAATCAACATTTTTGGAGATTGGATAACGGAACCATCTTTAATAAAAAAAACCATGTATACGACTCCTTTTGTGACCAGTTCAAAGAGAATAACCGCTCAAGACCAATATTTTCAAGTAGTCTTTTCAAACGACTCTCCTTATAAGACTCCTACTCACTTTATTGCCCATTCATGCTAGAAGAGATCAAAGCGGTGGTGTGGGATTGTGGCAGTAGCAAGAAACTGGGCCCCAATGGTTTCACTTTCAAATCCTATCAAAAACATTAGAACACTATTAAATAGGACATTGTTTTCTTTGTTAAGGATTTTGAGGTTATGACTTTTATCCCACGAGGATGTAACTCATCATTTATCACTTTCGTTCCAAAGGTGGATGACCCGCTAGTTATTAGAGACTTTCGTCCTATTCACTTAATTGGTAACCAATACAAAATTATCGCTAAAACTCTCGCCAACTGCCTTTCTCAAGTTGTATATTGGGTCGTTGGAGATGTTCAAATGGATTATATTAAAGGGCGTCAAATTATTGACGGGCCTCTCATGGCGGATGAGATCATTGTTTGTGCTAAGAAATACAAGACATGTTCCTTAAAGTCGATTTTGAGAAAGCTTTTGAATCCTTGAGTTGGTCTTTTCTATTCTCTATTATTGAACAAATGAGGTTTAGCTCTAAATGGAGGACATGGATTCACTCCTATCTTAATTCTAATTTTGCTTCGGTGTTAGTCAATGGATCACCAACAAAAGAATTCAAGATTGAAAGAGGGCTTAGACAAGGTGACCCTCTCTCCGTTTTTTATTCATATTGACGATGGAAGCTCTCAATGTTTCTCTCCTTGAAGCAACAAACAACAACATATTCCATGGTATCAAAGTAGGAAAAGACAATATCCACATCTCTCATCTCCAATTTGTGGATGATGCCTTAATCATGGGAGAGTGGTCTTGCTCTAATGCTAAGAATTTGTCAACAATTCTTACTTTTTTTCATCTCGCATCTGGACTAAAAGTTAACTTCAACAAAAGTAAACTCTATGGAATTGGTACTTCTAATGTTGAGTTATGTTGTCTTGCTTCGACCATTGGTTGTCTTGCTTCTCAATTTCCATGCACTTACTTAGGACTACCTATCGACGCTAAAATGTACAGCTGTCATAATTAGAATATACTTGTTAATAGGTTCCACACATGTCTCTTTAAATTGAAATCGAAGACCCTATCCATTCGTGGGCGTCTTACGCTCATTAAATCCATAATTGGTAGTTTGGGTGTCTATTACTTCTCTTCCTTCAAGGCTCCAATAAAGGTCACCAACAAACTTGAAGGTGTTCGAGGAAAATTTCTTTTGGGGTGGATCTTTAGATGACAAAAAAAATTCGTGGATTGCTTGGGACAATGTTATTTCTCCTTATGATCAAGGTGGGCCTGGTATTGGTAGTTTAAGAACGTGTAATCAAGTTATGCTAGTAAAATGGTGGTGGAGATTTTATACCAAAAAACAAGCTATGTGGTGTAAAGTGATTCGATCTATTCATGGGTCTTCTGGAGTACTCAATGAATATTCTTCTCTTATACCCAACTCCGGACCATGGTGTCACATTGAAAAGTTAAAAGACGACCTTCTCAAAGTTAACATCAACCTCCCCTCTCTTTTCAAGAAAAAAACATGGTAATGGTCGAAATACTAGCTTCTAGAATGAGATTTGGGTTGGTGATTCACCTTTAATTGCTTAATTCCCTTGACTTTTTTGCTTAGAAACAAACCCCGATTGCCTTGTTTGTAACAGAAAACCTATTGTCCGAACTTCCTCCTCTATGTTGGCCAATGCTACAGGTCTCTCCTTTGTTCAGCTTGCTGATATTGAGCCCCCGAGCCCTCTTTCCCATCTTGGGCTGAACTTTACGTGTGCTTGGCCAAGAGAACCCAAACGTGGTCCATTACTTAAAGAACTTTCAAGTATGGTCAACCTCTTCTCTAACTTATTTCTTTTAGATGTTGAATATTGTTGGGAGTTTACTAGTGACGATTCAAGAAGATTCTCAGTTAAGGGCATGAGATCTCTCATCTCATCTTCGTCTCAAATCGCTTCCCTCCCCGTTACTAGTTGGAACAAAGTCATGGCACTGAAAATAAACATCATCCACATGGCATGTCTTAAATGGAAGGATGGCTTCTTGGGTCAACCTCGATCGAAGTGGTATAGATTTAAACTCCGTTAGATGTCCCACACGTGATGTGACATTGAAACAGAAGAGCATGTTTTTGTACATTACAAGATAGCGAGCAACACTTGGAAATATGCTTTAAAATGCTGGCACATGTCGAACACCTCTCTTCAAAACCTTCAAGATTTTATTTGGCGGACCACTCTCTTATTTAATCAAAATCTTCAAGATTCTTTGATGTTGTGGTCCAAACAACAATTTGGTCCTTATAACGGTTTAGAAAAAATACTATTTTCTCTCCAGAGCAGCCATCGGGAGTTCTCCTCTCCAACGATATCAAGACCTTGTCTTATCATTGGATCACAAGTAGATGTAGGAACTCATCTTTTAATTGGATTAAATGGTTCGTTAATCCTTGTAGAGCTATATCCCACCCTTGTAACTCTATCTAGCTCCTTGTTAGTTCTTTTTTCCTATGTTTAAAAACCCGGGTTCGCCGGTTGAACCGTGAACCGGTCGGGTGACCGGAAGCCGGTTTTGGCCGGAAAACCCGGTTGAACCGCCGGTTAAACCGGTTGAACCGTGGCCCGGTAGCTCGGCTGGGTCAATTTGAAAACCGATTTTTAAAACATTGCTTTTTTCTTAATTCTAATTGGTGTTAAAAAAACCTACTTTTCGTTTGCCTCTCATATTTTAGTACAACAATGATTTGCTAATAATAAAACACGTTCATGCATACATTTATGAGCCATATTATGAATAGAACATCAATTAAATGTGTAACTATTGTAACAAAATATGTGTAAACAAAACATATCATTGCAAACTTACCTACACTTACGAAGGCATTCTTTACAGCCAAGGAAATAACTTCACCAAAATCCAAAGAGCATAGTTGTACGAAATACAAATGTAAGTAAAGAACGTAAAACAAAATTCATGAACATTTTAAACAATGCACCACCTAAATCCTAAAACCATAAAACACTTAAGTTTTAAATTGGAGATAAATTCCACAGTGAGCCTCATGTAGGGGTGTTAACAAGTCGAGCTTTTAACGAGCTACTCGAGTTCGAGCTCGTTTATCTCGAGTCGAGCTTCAAAGTTATCGAGCTCGATTCGAGTTTGAACAAGAAACGATGCTCGATAAGTTTTACGAGTCAAGCTTATAAATCTAATATTTTGCTCGGCTCGTTCGAAAGCTCGTTTAGTTATCCGAGTCGAACGAGCTAAACGAGCTACTCGAGTTTAACGAGTCAAACGAGCTAATCGAGCTAAACAAGCTTTAATATATTACAGTATATTATAGAAATTTCAAGAAATGCTAATATTATAGTTGAAGTTAATTGCATAACTTAATTTGTCAAAGTTTATTAGCATAAAGCCATATATATCAAGTTAATCTCCTTTGTTTCCTTAGACACTTATTTATATAGCTTCATTTCTTTTTTCACTTTCCTCCCTTTTTCCATGCGGGACACAAATCATACAATAATGTTTCTACTCTTTTATTTAGTATGAAATATTTTAACACATTAGCACTATAATAAGTACATGTAAAAACATTCTTTATGTTATCACGTGTAATTTATTCATATCTTCTAAAGTTGATAAAATTATAATATTTAATAAATTATTACAACATTTTTAGATAAAACAATTTCATTCAATCAAATACATGTTATTGCTATAACAGTTTGTAGTTAATTTGATTATGCTGATAGTTGTACAATATAAAATGTAAATTCGACCCCCTTAGTATTTTGAAAACGATTATTTTAGTGTAGGATTAGGCAATATCATGCAAATCTTTAAAGTTTTGATACTAACTTTTCTATTAGTTTAAATTATTAATTTCTTATTTGTAAGTTAATTGCTTTTTATTATTCTCATTTAATGCGATCAGGAAACTAAATATTAAGAAAATCAAATATGATGATATTTACAAACTCACAAAGGATTTTTTCCATCTGTAGTTACTCATATTAAGAGTTAAATAATAGATTTGCTCATAACGATTCACATATACATGGTCTTAGTAGTGACATCGATCGATTTAACTATATGTGTTTGTATTACAAATAATTTTGCTTGTATACTCCACAATCCTAACATACTCATTATGACCATATTACGTGTGGACTAATTATGGCATTTTTATCGTGTTTCACCAAATAAATTTTTTTTAAAACCATATGACTTTCATATACATGTTAGGTGTTGAATAATATGTAAGACGGACTTAAATACCTCTTTTTTACTATCTCGAATTTATGTTGTATATTACTAAATATTCATAATAGGATGTTCGTTTGTTGATATAAAATTGTTGTTAAATTATGCCTTAGTGGATTTAATGATATTTTGTGAATTTCTTTTTATATTCGGAATCTTGAAAAAATATATGTCTTTCAATAAATAGTCACTCATAAAAATATGTTGTACATGGGTCTTATCGATGCACATAAAACAAAAATCAGGCAAGTAGAGAATGAGACCAAAGACTACAAAAATGCAATAATAAATGATTTAAGAAATGAGATTATGAAAATAATATATTAGATGAGGGTAAAATGACAATTATCATCAAGTTGTTATATATTTAATATGAGATAAATATATAAAGTATATTAATAAATTAAAAAATACATAAAACCCTATCTGGTGTGTTAGGGTTTACCGTCGACACTGCCACCCTAATGTAAGGATGGGGTGGGTTGGGTGAGTATGACTTACATGTCTAAATCATTATCCTTATGTTAGTGACATGGAGCCCTAGTTGTTTTATTTAAGAAATTAGAAGTTATGTTTTAAATTAAAAATGTATCCCTAAATAGAGTTTTAAATATTCTTAACTCTTTGCCGACCACCAAAGCGTCAAACCAAAATGTGCATACTGGATCTAACCCCCAGATTTATTGTGCTATATAGTGGATACTTGACGCTACCAACAAAGTAATTTTATCTCCATAAGCCAATAATCGTTTACTAAAGGCGTTTCTCAAAAAGATCATAGAAGGTGTTTTCATGAAACTATAAGATTACTTGAATGCAGTTCAAGTGAAATAAAATGGACAAGTAGTAAATTATGTTAACACAAATTTAACCCTGTTTTGGTTAAGGTTAGATATCTATAATTATGAGATATGTATTAGGAGAAGTTTTTCTTTGCATGACCTTTACCTTCTTATTTCTCGCTTGCACAGGTTTTTATAGGTTATGTGGGTTCTACAATTACATTCTAAATTATGTCGTATTAACTTTATTTCAATGTTTGTTTCAATACTTATTGTATTTTAATCACTTTTATTATTAGCATATGAAAACACATCTTTCATTGTATTGCATAACTAATATAAACATCTGTTATCAAGTTGCGTACTTTATAGTGTTATAAGTTTATCTTGTTACTTATATATTTTATTATTGCGTGCTGATGTTATTAGACTTATTTAATGTGGAGTGCTGTGATCTAATGATTATGATAAATGTATCTTTAAACTGAATGCCTTATGAATTTATTCAACATGAGCTTTGTAGCTTATATAAGCTATCATGAAGGGGTAAAGTTAATTATTCACATTAGCATTTAAATCAAGCTTATAAGTTTATTAGATTTTGACTATTATTTGTAAGTCAAATCATATTTGTTAAGATTAAACACCTTGTTAATTTACATTAATAGTTTATGGCGAAAAAGACGACTTTTGTGACACTTGTTTTCAGAACAAACGAGGACAATATTAAATAAACTACAATGCTATCTAATTATGACGTGAAATTTAAATAAATTTATGTTTTACTTTGTTCAATTGCTGGGATATTAGAATCGTTTAAAGTTAATTTCTTAAAGGCCAAACGTAGAAATTATAATTACTTTCGTATAGTTGTGATTTAGAAAAAAACATTAAAAGGATAATTTTATAGTATTTTGTTTAACCTAAAATCCATTACAACTAAAAATAAAAATAGAAGTTAGAAATGAGAAAAACAAAAAAGATGAGACCAAAATTGTAATATGAGCATACTAGTTTATCCCACATTATTTAATAGGAAAAAACTTGCAAAGATGTAGAAGAAAACTTCAGAAATCTTACATACTAAAGAAGAAAAAGCTCCACCTTATTTTATATAAAAAATGTCTATGGCTACCACTTGTTCACAATTAAAAATTGAACTCGAGGATACTTATAAAGAATCTTAACTCAACGTTTGGGTTTTTATTATGTTTTGTTAAGTTTAACCTTAAATCTTATTAACCTTTCTTGAATTGAATTTTTTTTGCATGATTTCATACTTGGTTAGTAGGAGTAGAAAATAGAAAATGGTTATCGAGCTCGAGCTCTCGAGCTGAAAATGAGAGCTGCTTGAGTAACTTAAAAAAAAATTAAAGTTAACATAAAGACGAGCATTCGAGCTCGATGACTCTGAACAAATAGATTATAACACGAGCTCGAGTATCAGCTTCGAGCAGGATTTGAATATTTATTCGAGACTCGAGCCGATAATACACTACAAAGAAAATTGGGCCCCTTACTTTATGACGAAATGAGTTAATCACTACTCTTGTGTTAAATTTAAAAAAAAAAATGGTCTACGAGTGTTTAGTGACTCTAAATATCATAGGTCGGTCACTGCGTCCACTTTAGCTCTGTCACTAATTATTTAGAGACCAGCATATTTTGTCACTAATCGGTGACCGTGGATTAATGGTCACTTTTTTCCCCTCTTAATGATGAAATATTTGGTCACAGTTACGTAAGTGACGAACAAAGTCGTCTCACTTATTTACCTTTACAGTGACGGAAAAAGTGTCACGGTCGTTTTTGTTCTTGTGAATGCTCTGTAGCATTAGAGACCAAAAATAGTGGTTACTAATTATGAACATATAACAAAAAAAAATTAGAACGTTCATTTTACTGCGTCAACGAACTAAAATATGAAAATCTGTAGCAATAAAAATAAAAATCTAACATATTAACTTCATTAAAAAACAACATCTTTTCACAAAGAGTATAAATGAAACGCGACACAAACCCAACCAATAAACTATCATTACAAACACGCTATCAGGGTCAAGCTCAGATACTACAGTAATATTTTGTATCGTTACAAACACGCCTCTTTGTATCAGCTTACAAACACATAGTATATAGTAAGTGACCTCCAAAGCTTTACAAGTTTCAAGTGGTTCCAACCCAGACCCTATAAAATCATTAAAGCTCAATCGAGAACCTAAAAATAGGCACAACAGTCATTTACAGATAAGTCAACCATCCTACTTGTCAAGGGGAAGAGGCAAAGGAAACTCGTACACAAACCTTCGCCGACTTCAGTATTTCGATGCCTTCTAATGACGATAGCAAGTTGTCTCTTAAGATATTCAAAATGCCACACATAAAAAAAGCAGTCAATAAGCTTTTCTAATAAATGCACATAGCAATCAATACTTATCAAGAACAACACAGAGACAATAAAAGCAGTCAATAAACCATCGAGAACAACACAGAGACAAATCTATATTTATCGAGATTATTCTGTGAAGGCTAGTATTTTCAGATATAAAAGCCTCAAATAAGCAGTCCCTAGGAAAGCAAACAATTACCTTTAAGATTAGGATAGCAACCTGATTGGTTGTTTAAACTATCACCTTTTATATATATAATTTATAATACAATATATATAATAAGTATAATCCAAAAACAATCAATGAAACCGAGAAGTAGTATA
The DNA here is from genome assembly GCA_026074375.1 of Tanacetum coccineum. Taxonomy (NCBI): domain Eukaryota; kingdom Viridiplantae; phylum Streptophyta; class Magnoliopsida; order Asterales; family Asteraceae; genus Tanacetum; species Tanacetum coccineum. Next base: position 33,806 of record BQNB010043129.1, on the reverse strand, counting down.
GAATATCCCCGGGTCGTTTATCCCCAACGAGGCTGTGCTGGAGAATCGATACAGTCGGAAAATTAGAGTTTGAATGAGAGTAATGATTTGGGAGTGTAGAAAGCTAAATTAATCAATAACAAGCAAAAACGATTGAGAAAAACCTAAAAATGAAAGCTAAATAACTTAAATCCTAAAACGGGCACGAAAAACGAGGGTCAAAAACCTAAATTTTGCAAATTAAACCCTAAAACAAATTTAAAAGCTAAAATAGATTCTAAATGACAAATAACGAAGTTTAAAAAAAACTAGACTGAAAACGGAGGTCGTTTGACCCAAAAACGAGTCAAGACAAGAACCGGGCCCGAGACCCGTTCTTTAAAAATCAAAAGTTTGCAAAATTAACCCTACGAAAGTTTTTTCATTTTTCCTACGTAAAATATGACTAAAGAAAATTTCCTAAAAAAGAAAAATATTTTTTTGATAATTTTTGAATTTTTTATGAATTTTTAAAACTTTTAAAGAAATTAAATTATAAAAAATACTAAACTTATCTTAAAAATTCTGAGAAAATTACTAAAATTACTTTACCCTAAAACCTACCTAAGAAAAATAAGAAGCCCGAAATTGAGCTTATAAATAAGCTCAGAATAAGCTTAAAAGAGCTTATAGCTAAATGGGCCAAAACACCCTTATATACCAAAGTGCCCAAGGGTCTAACAGAAAAGACCCAAGGGCACAGCGGTAAGAGTGTTTGTAGAAAAGAGGGTGTATGAGGGTTGAGACCCGGGTTCGAGTCTTGCTCACCCGGGTTTCCTCTTATCTCCCTTTTTTTTAGAAAAACTTTTTATACAAACTTTTTAAGCACATGAAAGTGGTCATTTTATATAACTACAACTTTTTGTGAATGCTTATAAATAAGCTGGAAAAAGGGCTTTTTGTTGGCAGTTTGCTTAAATTGAGCTAAGGCAAAAATAGCTTAAGCTGTTAAGGCTAAAAAAAGCAAATAAGCTTTTGTATCAAATAACTAAGCAAAGCAAGTACTATCTACACTAAATAAGCCCAAAGCTACCAAAATAAGCATAAAGAAATAAACAAACAAGCAGGGAAAATAAGCAACAACAAAGGGGCATACTACTTTGTATTTAACTAAGGCAAAAGGCTTCTAAACTAATAAGCTCTTAAAAGGGAAAAATAAGCTAAGGAAAATATCTAAGCTAACCTATTAAGCTACTAGGAGCAAGAAAAAGCTAAGGAACTAGACCAAATAAGCCAGAACTCCAAAATAAGCTATAAGCCTATATTAGCAGGCCAAACAGTCAATGGGGCTCACTTAGGGCTTAAAAATAAGCACCTAGAGGGGGTCCTAAGGATTGAGCTTATGAGGTCTTATAAAAGGGCTTATTGGCTTTCTAGAAAGGCCAAAAGCTTAAACTGAAATGGACAATTAAGCAAAAAAAAATGACTTGAATCCCTCTATCCAGCACCAGGGGAAATGTACTAAAAAAATGGGCTTAATTTGACAGCTTAAAATAAGCTGTCAAATAAGCTCAAAATGAAAAATAAAGTGTAAACAGATTAAAAGGGGCTTATGAAGAACTTATATTCAAAATTTCATTTTCTAAAAACCAATTAAACCTGCTGGTTTTTGCTTTTGAAAAAGAGCTTTTTTTTACTAAAAGGTGACACCAAATTTTTGGCAGTTTGACTTAGGTAAAAGAATGACTCAAAACACTTTTTAAAAACTTGTTTAGACACTCAAATGAGGACTCAAAACAAAGATATGAAAGGCTTTTACTCAGCTTAATCAAATAAGCTGTGTAAAGTGACTTTTGACTTAACAATTTTTTAGCAATCCTTGATAAAACTTAAATTGCACTTTTTGCTTACAACTTTTAGAAAAACAAGCTCAAATGAGCTAAATACACTTAGCCAAGGATGGCAAAGTGACACCAACCCATAACCATCCCATTTTGACCCATTTTTGACTTAACCCAAACACCCCCTTATATTTTAAAAACGGATTTTAACTTTTATAAAGACTGAATTAAGCACTAAATTTTAAAGTCAACTACTAAACATGCAATATTAAATAATAAAAAGTAAAAATCAAAAACAAATAAGCACTTGAAAAGAAGCTCATAAGCTAACAGTAGAAATAAGCTATACTAAGCATCCCAATGAGCCATCCATGACTGCCCATTCATCCATTAGCTTATCAAACAGTAACTTTTTTTTATTTTTTCTCAAATTTTTGTATCAAAGTTTAAAAACAGATTATAAAGTGGCTTATATTAAGAGCTTATATGATTTTTAAAGAAACACAAGTAACTTAGAACACAATGTGAAAGATAAACTGAATTTTCATTAAAAAAGAGTACAAGTACATAAAAGTAAACTAAGTTAAAAACTAAAACTGAGCTCTCAAACTATGTAGTATACATGATATCATAACACAAGCAAGAGATGATGGGTTGGCTACTTTATCTTAGAGAGAGAAAGTTGTCTTTCTAGAGAGAGAAAGTGCAAGATAATGTATTAGCTTGAAATGAACAACCAACCCCTTCCCATGGGTGGGAAGGGGTATATATACAAGTGTTTGTGAGCATTATAGGCTTGGGTATGGGCTTACACTTGGGTAAAAGACCCGGCCCAATACCGAAAACCATACGCTTACTTTCTAACTACGAGCTATGCTATACTAAACGATACACGGGGGTGACCGAGTCTTTTTCATAATCCTAACAATCTCCCCCTAAGGGAGGTCACCCCAGAAAATACATTCTGAATTCTAGCATTCTACTTCATTGACCTTCTGTCTGTAGCTCGAAGTCTTTGATTCTTTAATCTTTGATGTCTTTGTACATTATGTAGTGAACTTTAAGATTTGTCTCTTAGACTTGTGCGATCTTTGAGCTTTCTTTGAGATCATCATCCATCTTAAGTCTCTTAATCATCCTGATTGAGTAGCATTGCCTTCATGTGATGTTGTGACCTTTGGACCCGCATGCTCACACTTTTCTTGATCATGATACTACTTCTCAGAGTTGCGGAAGCTGTGTTGTAGGTCATTTAGTTGTCATGATGTCTTTACTTGGAAGCATTAAGTGTGAGCATTGGGTGGTGAATTGACTCCACTGGAACGAGGTGTCTCCATCTCCATCTTTGCTTGATCCTGTAATAAAACAGTTAGCAATAAAGCTTGTGGGCGAATATGGCTTTGTCATTCGCCCGAGACTGGTTGGATTAACCTCCGGGTCCGTGAGGACCGACCTGTGATCAGGTAGATTCATCTTAAGAAGAATCTCCTTGACAGGATTTCCAGTATAAGTATCAGATCATCTGATGTGTAACCATCAAAATCTCCATACTTGCCTGTTCTCTGTATCGGAACGTCTCAAAGCAGACAGCACGATAAGAGTGAATCGGTTAGTTACTATCTTACCGATTAAAGATTGTATAAGAACTACAAGTTATTAAAAAGATAAAAATTAGCTAATAAACTAAGATAATAATTGCAATCACACCATGACATTCCACCTTACATGCCATCCAGGCTCCATCAGTTCTCGATAGTGGGCCAAGAACTACTCAAAAGATTCAATACCTGTGGATCAGGCTTTGTCTAGAATCCAATTCGTATGTAATTAGAAAACTTGGAAACCTTGGTGCCACTACCAGAAGTCTAAAATACAGACAGGATAAAGAACATAAGATAACCAAGACTTAATAAGAAAGGCGAAAAGATATAGCAGAATACATAAAGGACATTATTACCCTCCAGGTTTGTTTTAAAGCATAATATCTGACTAGAGCATCTCGCTGAGGACGTAACATAAAAACTTTTTTGCCATTCTTCATCTCGGGGGATACCTCAGTGTGCCAACAAGTTAATAGCAAAAAGATGAAAATATCTATACCGAGAGATGACGTGTAGTTAACCATCCAAATTAAAATCTTTAACCGTTTTAAATCTATAATCGACCTACCTTCCTAGACGCATAGATGCAATGAAGCCACCATATCCAAACATCCTAAAAGCGGGATGTATAACCATAAATGAATATCGATAACAATACAATTCATGAAACCAAATAGTTCAAATTCAGTCATCATGAACAGGGTAAAACTAATTATGATTTATGAGTTTATGACATACTATGCATATTCTATTCGAATTATGTATGTACAGGAATATTATAGAAATGATTTTGTAGAAAATGTTCTTTGTTATCGAGTTTCGATTAACATGGGAAAACATGTTATAAGCGATAAACTTTGCTTAGATTGAGCAGGACAATGACAGGACTTATTAGATCAATTAAGCAATAATAGCTCCGCCTAAGGACAAGGTAGTATACGACTTTAACTTTAAAATTCGAAACCAAATATAAAACTTTGCTCGAGGTAAAGAGGTGTGAACCACTGTATAGATAAATCTTAATCTCTATGTGGTCATCACGAAATTTCAAGACATTAAACATTCATAATTTAATAGTCAATTTAAGCTTGCACTACGACAACATAACCCTTAAACCGACTATTGCACAGATAGCTAACTAACCTCAATGCATAATATAGCAGCTTCTCTCACACCTGGATTGGGTCGTATAACATCTGTAATATCTGCGCATATGAAGATGAGAGGGGCAGAGTGTAAGCATTAGTATGCTTTTTGCATGTTGAAAATATCAAACCAAAAGCATTGCCAAAAACTAGCAAACAAACAACATACTGGATGAAGAATATCATGTTGCAGGGGTAGCTCTGTAGATGCAAATAGACCAATAGCAGATGTGACAGTTTTAGCGAACACTATCTAAAAACCTCAAATCTGTTATTGCATAAATGAGAACACGGGGATTTAGTCACCTTCAAATCCTTGAAGGGGAACTGCTTCCTAATAGCTTCTAGCGATTCTCGACATTCCACGTTTATTTTGTCAAACATGTCAACAAAAAGGCTGTCCATGATATCCATCACCTACATGAACCCACTCATTAGAATTTTTCTAAATCTTTAATTTTCATATTATAAGTTGTCCGTCGAGTAATGCATAATTATGAACATATAACAAAAAAATAGGAACTAACATTCGTTTTACTACAAAAAAATAGGCAAAAGATTGTGAAAGCTCATAAAACTTAGGCATACAAAGGCAATATAGATACTAAATACTGATTACACGAGGCAGTTTAGGATTGCATATACATCAAGGTTATCTGACCACCTCTCATAAGGCATACAAAGGCAATATGAACCCATATCTGAGTATAAGTAACCCGAATCGATCCATTCATATATGAATGGGTCAAAATGGTCACCTCTTACAATAGGCTATAAATGGGAAAAAGGGTACCTTGAGGAAACTGAGTGGATCATGGGTTTTAACAAACCAGCTTCAGAACCATCAACTTTGAAAGGAACATCAGCAGTTGCACCAAACGCTTTCTGACCACTCCATTCCATTGCATGAACCCATCTTCAGTGACCTAAACTCATAAAGTTAGACTTTCTAGCGCAAAACTAAATCAACAATATAATCTAAAAGCATCAAGTAAACGCTAGCTTGATTTAAATTCGGGCCGTTAAATACTAACCAAGCCAGTTGCAGATAAGGTCATACTATCCTGCATATACGAGCAACTTAATCCCATCTTCAAGTAGAGGTATGGAATACCAGCTTCAAGATTCCTCATCATATCCATAATCATGGCTTGATATACAACAGGGCTACGCAAAAAAAAATCTATATCTACAACTCCAAGAGCCTCCGTAACATATTGCTTACTTAGCAAATCCTCCATGTTTGAAAAGTAGTAGCACAAACTATCCTCACAATGCTTTCTAATGTCATAATGCTCCAACATATAAAAATACAAAATGAGATCAGATTTCTAACTATATGAGCACTCGATGTTCTTATGATTAGACTTCGTGATTATCCCCAATCCCCATGTAGAGTGCATAATTAGTATACGCTTTGTATTGAACTAGTGGATCAGTGAGTCCATTTCCAATGGCAAATCTCTGAGTTAAAACTCATTAAGTAAATACACCAACTCAAATGATATTTAATACAGAGGTTTGTAAAGCAAAAAATGGCGATAAAGATATACCTTGAGGTTAATGTGGATTCCTTCCTTAGCTTTGTTTCCTTGGTGGACTCAAGCAACAAAAGCAGGAATATAATGTCCAGCATATGATTCTCCGGTGATGAAGAAGTCATTCTTTGCATATTCAGGATGCTCTTTGAAGAAGGCCTGATTTATATAACACAATCACTATTACGTATATATAAAAAGTAGCCAAACAGTTTTTGAATTTAGAGACTGACAAAAGCACATGAGTGAGCAATGAGTTAGTAAACTAACCTGTAAGAAGTCATACAAGTCATCACTTATACCCTGCTCATCATGACAAATGTCTCGTTTATCAGAGGTGTAACTGAATCCGGTTCTGATCGGTTGGTCAACAGACAATAGGTTTGATGCCTGATTATCAGCAAACAAATAATGTAAATATGTAGAGTTGTAGATATCAATATCGTAATATCATTGACAGAATTATCGTTAACTGGTCCCATTCATACTCATTCCAAGAAAGAGAAGAGTTCTTCTCAAATTTAGCATTTTAAACTTGGACATCTTAAATGACGGTTTTTATCGAGAATACATTAAAGGTCGAAGTTCGCAAAAGAATACAAGCAACATATATGAAGGCTATGCAAAAAACTCACATGTTGGAAACACATATTTTTATAACATAAGCTACTTAGTATATTACACATGGTTCTACAAAGTTATAGCCAAATACGTTATAGTGTTGTATTTAAATGTGTGACGGTCAAGACCCTAAATGACGTAAGTCATGCACAATTCTATTCATAATGATATTATCTAACAATTAATTGATTAATACATCACGAAAACACAACAAAAATACTACTTCAAACAGTAACTTTGTTCGATTGAAATAGCATATAAAAATATGCAACCGAAAACAATAAAGCATGCAATCATATACCTTATTCACCATGATAGATGAAAATTGATTATATAACCGATTACCACAACCAACGTCTACAACCGTTAATCAGCCAGGATCACTTAGCGGTGACGTTATATCCAACCAAAATTCCGACCTATTTCCACCTGAAACCTAATCAACCAAGTCAACTACTAATGCTTTCCATGAGGCAATTTATTAAAAACATGTGCAGGACCTACTAATGTTTTGACTGAGGCATTTTATCAAACACTTGCATTACAACTACTAAGATTTTTCACTGAGACATTTTATCGAACACTTGTGTTACACCCACTTACAACTACTCAAACACGTTACAAGCCTTAATTTAAACCTAACAATCAAATTTATTACCATAAAAAGCAGTGGAGTTAGATCAAATTCAAACCGTAACACAAATGAGAGCTTGATTTCAAACCGAGCAATCCGTAACACAACATAGCGATCCGTAAAATACGTGTCAAACTGATTTCAACGATGATATTATAAACTGATTTCAAGCGACCCGTAACAAAAATGAGAGTTTGAGATGGATAATTGTGTTTTGGTTTTGGATGAATTGATATGATGCGGTGTTTTGGTTTTTGGATAATTCGATCTTTTGATACAATATGATGGGTCAGATCTATTGTGTTTTGGTTATAGATGTGGTTTTTTCTTTTTTGTCTGTTGTTATTTTATTCACAAGTTATTTTTTCATATGTTTACTATTAATGAAAAATTAAATATTTACAACTTAACATATTTCTCTATAATGTATGTTTTTATCCGTAACGTATGACAGTGTTTACGATTTTTAGGTAAATACATAAATATGCAAGTTTTAATAAGAATAGATATGTAAATGCTTTTATTTTTAATCATTTTATAGAATTAACAATGTGTGAAATAGTGATCAAAATACCTAAATTGTAATTTAGTGACAACACCGTGACCATTTATAAGTTTCGTCACTGATTTTATACCAGTGACGAAAAAGAGTGACCATAAATTATAATCGTCACCGAAAAGTGACGAAAAAATAAAGTCGTCACTCAATTTTTGTCACTAAAGCCCATTTTTCTTGTAGTGATAGTTAATCGAGCTAAGCTCGAATATTCTGAAACTCGACTCGGCTCCGTTAACACCCCTACATGTGATAATTAAACTTAGTTCACAACTGAGCCACAAAATACCCAAAACTCCTAATTAGTTTAAAACACATATATGGGAATTCAACCGCATGCAAACACAGAACCCCAATTTTTCTCAATGAAGAAGACGACAAAAAGGATGTCTAGAAATACACGCGAATCTCGTTAATGGTGTCACTACAAGCAATTCACTCATTAGCCACGGATTTAGTGACACATTACACATTATCAAGTTAAAATCAAATTGCCTGTAATGATCGTACCTTAAGGATTCGTATTCCTTGAATTTCGCCATATTTAGGTAACCTTCATTCACATTTTAATACTTGAATTAGTGTACAATAGGTTAAAAATTAAGCTCAAAAGAGTTCAAGAATGGCAGATTGTACCTTAGACAAGTAGTGTGAGTGAGGCCTTGAGAAGAAGAAAGAAAAAAAAAAGTGATAGTTTTTGTAAACATAGCGGAAATGACGCGAGTTACATTGGATGTCTTTAGACTTTGGGATATAATAATTTTTTTATTTGCTACGAGTAAGTGGTAACACAAATTTTTGACGTACTTGGCACCTTAGATATGGCAACAAAGCGACTAACCTTGCGACATCATCTACCTACGTCACTAACTAACAAATTATTATACGGCACACATATATAAGACGCTATTTTAGTGATGTAACTTGCGACGTAAGTGTGGAAGACGCACAACTCGCGACTTCGATTGCGACATTCTAACATGTGTTTCTAGATGGCGAACTTGTATTGCGACATCAACATACATTGCGACATCTAGCGACAGTGGTGACGCTAAAAATGACGCTAAAATGTTGGAAATTTGCGACTTGTTGGTGTCTGTCGCTAATTCCATCGCTATTCTTGTGAATTCTGATAGTGTGTTAATAATCAGGTGTTAAGCATGCAATTAGCTTAAAGATTTAGTAGTGTTTGGTAGACATACACGTAAGAAAATAGCGGGAGCACCTAAACGACGTCGTTTTTTAATGGGCAAAAACGACTACACTTTGTTCAAAACGACGTTATAAATACTCAAAAGTTTTAGACGAGGAAACATTGCAACGCCTTGAATTTGTAATGATTAGTATTTATGTATGTGCTATGATTGTAGGAAATAAGTACGAATTTCATGTACTGTGGAAATTTTGTTTGTGCACACAGGACATACCAACAATCACTACAAAAAAAACAGCCTTTAATGACGAAAAATTAATGACGACATTTTATTTTCGTCACTAAAATGACCCTATAGTCG
>BQNB010043129.1:0-23768 GCA_026074375.1 Tanacetum coccineum | reverse complement strand
AAGTTGTATTTTCTTCATTTGACTTTAGACTTTTTTGGGGTTGACTTTCTTTGACTTTGACTGACTTTGGCTTCGATTTAACTTTGTCTTTTCCATCCCGTGCTCGGTTTTGTCGTTTTTGGCTTTCTTTTTGTCCTTTGTGTGATATCCGTTTCCTGCACAATACAAATGCAAAATATACAAATACAATGTATTTTTGGTACGTTTTAGTCATTTAAGTCCATTTTTGATAGAAAATGGTATGTGTAATTAAGCACATACCAGTCCCCAATATCTCATGGGTACGTTAGTGTTATGCATACCGTTTGGTTGTCCCATGTATGGAAATAGAAGGAAAGGACTCCATTGATTATACATAGGTGGTTGAAATTGTTGTTCATGTTGTGTTTCATAGTTCCAACCCACTTGATGATAGTCACTCTTGGGAAATAAGACATCAGGTCTCCTATGGGTCGTTTTATGGGGCGTTTGGATTCTACTTTTTCCATGACCTTGGCCAAGTTTTAGAATTGGTGGTTGTTTGTTACTTTTTGGTGTGCCTAAAATAGACCTTTGGTTATTAAGACGGAGTCGTTTTTCTTTACGATGTTTGATCCTAGTTCTTTCCTATTTTCTGTAGTCCCATCAGATGGCCGGTGTTGTTCGCTTGAACAGGCCAGTTCTGTTGTCAATGGAACCGGCACTGCCGGTTCTACAGTGGGCTTTTTGAAAATTTGGGAACCTAATTTTTTGATTTTATTATTGCTACACGAAGCTATGTCCTCAGTGTATCCTAATCTATACTTGTCTTTTGACAGTTTTTGTATTTCGACCATTTTTCGCAAAGATGAACTACTATTTTTGAAACTAGCTAGTTTTAGTTTTAGAGACTTAATTTCCATTTTAAGCTTGTCACAAACATCACATTTGTTACTTATTTCCTTACCTTTCTCTAATATGTCTGTCTCTAATATGTCTATCTAGTTTTAAGTTCGCTAACATACCTTTTAGTGATTCATTTTTTGGTCTTTAGGTGTTTGTTCTTGTTAATAATTCTAAGACTAATTTGACAAAGTTTGTCATACTTATTTTGCCTAGACTCATTATCTAGTAATGAACTACTATAATAAAGGGTGTCAGATAGTACCTCGTTTGAGTGAGCCATGAGACATATCTCCTCCTTTTTGGAGTCATCTCCACTATCGCTCCAACTTCCAACGACAAAGGCCTTTTGATCGCCGAAAGAATTTTTAGGACAATCACTAATGAAATGATTTGGATCACCACACTTGAAACACCTTCGGTCTTCCTTCTTGTCCTCCTTAACTTTACGGAAGTTCTTTTTGTCATCGTAGGGTTGTCGGACAAACTTGCCTCTTCTTCTAAAGAACTTTTTGAAGTCCCTTACGGCCATTGCATATTCTTCATCATTGCTATCCGAGGAAGATGCATCTTCATCACTCAAGACTTGTCTTGCTTTCAAGGCTAGAGATTTGTACTTTTCTTTCTTGTTCTTTGCAATCTCTAAGTCCTTCACCAACTAGTTCGTCTAGAGATAGTTTTGATAAGTCTTTGGATTCTTCTATCGCCATCACCTTTGGTCGCCATTTGGATGGAAGAGCTCTTAAGAATTTCCTAACATGATTACGACTTGAAAAAGATTCATCAAGTGCTTTAAGAGAGGTAATAATGGTATTAAATCTAGAAAAGGCACAATCAATAGTTTCATCATCCGTAATTGTAAACTCTTCATATTTTTGTACAAAAAGATCTATTTTATTATCTTTAACTTGTTTGTTACCTTGGTGGGTAGTTATTAAAGAGTCCTGATATGTGTGAAAACACATATCCATTTTATATCAAAATAAACCCAACAAAGACCAAAAACATAATAAAAATGACAAAGAGTCTTGTTTTTGTGTTTTGTGCGTGCAGGTACGGATAAGACAAAAATCACAAGAAAACGGTCAAAACCAGACAAACACGAACACGAGGAACGGAAGAGCACAAAAAAAGCCGGGAAGCTTTCTAGCAAAAAGACAAAAAGTCAACCTTCAGTCAACTCTAGTCAAACACAAAAGGACAAAATCCCAAAGTTATACATTCAGTCCCTCAAAAATTCAAAATTGCAAGAATGGTCCCTTAGGTAAATGGGCCTTAAACCTTTTAACCATACCCAGATCCAAATTAAACAAAACAACAAAGTCCAAGCCCATTTATCCTTACCCGGCCCAAAACCCTAATCCATAACCTTTTTATAAAGTCTAGGAACCTAATTTGCCACTTCTCAAACTACTATACTACTTTGTTTTATAGTACAAAAATGCAATACAAACAGAGGGACCATTCTTGCCAATACCCTAAAGTTATACCTGTTTTTTTACCCAATTTAGTTAAAATGAAAAAAGGCGCCAAGAACTCAATCAATATTCATCGTCTCTTCCATAATTAACCCAGGGTGAAAACAAAGCGGTTTTATCAATTGAGGGATAATTAAGTCAATTCATGGGGCAAAGTACACCTTGGCAGAGTTAAGTTGTCATCCAAGCATATCATTGGCCAAAGTACAAGAGGAATGACACGTTGGAAGGAGTGAAAGCACAAAGGATGATGGGATTTTTCACTAAATCCACTCAGTAAACAAACACAATCAAGCAAACCACACGGATGCCACGTTGGCAATCCGTGTGAGTTTTCACTTGATCCAAGGGTTATTATTCATCCTCCAATGATTGGAAGAATAGAGGGCTATGATTTGAGGGCACGTCCAACTGACAAGAGGCTAGAAGGTTCCTTGGAGTGCTATAAATAGGACTCACTCTCACACACACATATATGCTTCTTTTCCTAGAGTAGATTTTAGCTTATAGTTAATGTTAACTTTTCCCACTTTTATGTATTTCATATTCAGTCAATTGTAATCTCAAAAGTTCTCATAGAGTAATCAATTTTCATTAATATAAGTACCTTTTGTTTTTACCTAATTCCTTCTACTCTCAAAATAAGCTCAAGTGTTTGTGTTATGACTCATAAGTTCACAATAAGCTAATCTCAGCTCTCTTAGTCTCTAAGCTAAGATTGAGCTTAATCAAGTCATTAAACCTACTTTAAATCTAAAATCAGTTTAAAACTTAGAATATTTGACAAAATAAGTAAGGAAGGGACTACCATGAAAGAGTCCCAAGGACTTAACTGGCTTATCCTAGGATAAGCCAGAGCTGTAGATAAGCACTAAGAACCTGAAAGCTTCTGTTTAGCTGAAGCATTTTGTAAGTTCTCCTTTAATTTCCTTGTGATTTAAATTCTAGCTTAATGTGTGCTTATCTGCTTATTAGCTTTGCTTTGTCTGCTTATTAGTTACTTATTTGAGCTTATTTGTGTTTCATTTTGCTAAATAATCATGTCCTTTTATCTGTTTTCAGCTTGTGTAGCTTAATTTATAGTTGCTATATAATTTGTCTTTAAAAAATCATAAAAACCAAAAAAATAATTAGTTAGCATTAGTGTAAAATTTTAATCTCAGCTTAATTAGTGATTAATTTATGTTTGTTAAGTCTAATATAAGCTAGTTTTTATCTGGTAATAAGGATTAGTTAATTGGATTTTTAGTTTTAAGCCTAAATCAAATCTGTCATTAGCATAAAGGAGTGTTTGGAATAAGCTTGTTTGACCTCATAAGTCAAAATTACTTGGAGATTATTTCATTGGAACCGTTTGATATTGCTCAATTTGGATTATAGTCTAAGTAAGGTTTGAGGTTTAGTTTAAGCTCCAAATCATTTTGAGGCTTATTTTTGCTTCCTGTGCACCAGGGGACTTTTCCCTACTTCTTTGCTTGTGAAAATTTGATCCAAGCCTTCCAAGGCTTGGATTTTGTTTGATTTGTGTTTAAACACTCCTAGTGAGTGTGTCTAGTGCAGTGTTAACCACTTTGGTAACCTGCACATTTAGTTTGTGTTTTTGGTCATTTGCATCAGCAGTGGTAATCATAGTTACCACTGCTGTCCTTTTTAGCTTCAATTCAGCTAAGCTTATAGGATTTAGGAGTAGACTTTCATCTAGCTTGTAGTTTAGACATAGCTTAGTTTAGTTTTAAACTTATTTTCAAAATTCTAGCTTAATTTCCTAGGTGCATTTGCTTTTAAAAAGTTATAAAAAAAATCCAAAAAGTCCAAAAACAGTAGCATTTAGAATCTAGCCTTTAAATATAAATTTCTAGCTTATAGTATTAATTTTTATGACTTAGTTTTGTAGATTAAGTATAATTAGTCAAGTTTTCAAAAGGTCAGCTTATGTCATAGTTTAATTTGCTTATTAGCTTAATTGAATTTTGAGCTCCTTGTGCTTGTTCCTGAGTTTGCTTATTTGATAATCAAATTTAGAAGTCTTTCATTGATTTTTTGTTAAGTAGCTTATTAAAACTAGTTAGTAGACATCTTTAGGATTCTAAAACAACTTTTGGTTTTTAATTTGAGCTTAAAATAAGAAGTGTGCAAGCTTTTTAGTCCAAATAAGCAAAAGTGAGCTCAAAAGCTCACTTTCTGTATTCAGATCTTCAAAAGCTCTTTTAGAGCTTATTTTTAGGTTTCAGCTTATGAGTGTTTTATTAAAAGTGCTTAAAAAAGTTCTCTTTACAAGTTTCAGCTTTTAGTTTTCAAAAAGCTGTTTTTCTTTTTCTTTTTCACTAATAAGCCGTAGCTTATTTGTAGGCTTATTGAGCTTATTAGTTAAGCTGTTTGAGTGTTAGCATTTTTCTCTTGTTCTTTGTTAGAATTAGGATTTTTCCTGAATTTTTCACATTTTTCTATTAAGTAGATTATTTTTAATCATTTTTCTTAGGATTTAAATTTCGAAAAATCATAAAAATTAGAAAAAAGTTTTAAAAAATACAAAAAAATAGTTTTTAGTATTAGAAAAATTACTTTTAGGTTTACATTTAGAAAAATCATTTTTACACCTTTTAGATTTTAATTTTCATTTTTAAGCTTTTATTTTTTTTTAATTTTAAAAATAGGATTTTAATTTTAAAAATAGTTAAAAATAGGTTTCTGAGTTTTTATGTTATTTGACTTTTCTAAGTTTAAAAATATTTTTTCTTAATTTTTAGGACTTAATTTGTTTTTTTTAAGATTTAAATAGATTAATTAGTTTTTAATTCATAATAAATTCAAAAATAATCAAAAAAAAAAATAATTTTCTTTTTTCTATAATTTTCTTTTGTCTTATTTTAGGTTTAGAAATTTAGTTTGTATTTTTTTAAGAATTAATTTAGCCTTATTTGCTATTTGCGAGGTTATATTCGTTCAGGGTAAGTGTTTTAAGTGCATAATTGCATTTGTTTTCTCATTTTATTGTTGTTTATATTAGTAGTATAGTAATCCCAATTCATCTTTGCACTTATTCAAAATGCAATAATCCAAACTAAAGCGTGGTATCAATTTCACAAGTCGTTGGGGAAACGACCCGGGAAAGCATACTTCCCGGTTAAATATACGTATTATATTATATTATATATATATATATATCTTTTAAGAGAGAAAAATTCCTCAAGGGAGACTTTGGGAATCTTTCTTAATTGCTCTTTTGAAGTGTTAATATATATTATATATTTTACGCGTATCAAGTCCCAAATATTTTGAGCCGTGTCACACATGAAAATTCTTTCATATTCCTTTTTAGGTAAAGCATTGTATAAAACTATTTTTGCTTCATTATTTTTAGAAAGCATTTTCTTTTGATTTTCATCAAGCTTTTCATATGGAGTAATTACATCCTTGCCATCTTTATCTTTGAAGGTAGGTTTGTAGTCACCATAGGCTATGATGTACCAAAGATCAATATCCTTAGATTTCACATAAGTTTCAAGACGGTTTTTCCAATATATAAAACAATTTGCCTCGAATAGAGGTGGTCGTTGCATATATTGACCTTCTTTGTAGTTTTCCGAATCCATAATCGTTTAAAGATTTAAAATACAATTTATTTTAAAAACTTTGGTAACCTAGCTCTTGATGCCAATTGAGGAAAACTAGAAGGGGGAGGGGGTTGAATAGTTTTCTTGATTATTAGTTGCCTTTTAAAACTTGTTTAAAACTTTTTGCGAAATGGTTAGGATATTGATATTTGATTATGATGTAAGAGATATAAAATGCAAGTAAAAGAGAGAGTATAGAAAGTGATAACCGGGACACAAGTATTTATAGTGGTTCGGCTACAAGGATACCTAGAACCGCCATACAGCACTAACCTAAGGTGGCCATTCCCTAGCTCCACTTCCCTGGAGGTTACACTACTTGAGAGTTTGTTAAACACTAGTCACCAATCTCCTTTTGACCGGCGGAGAAGCCTCACAACGTTGGTTACACTTCTTTTATGATACAAAGATAATCACCGGATTCTTCACACGATAGAATCAATAGCAACACTACTATACTTGGTATACAACTAACAATGATATTCACAACTATAAACTACAGCAAGATGATCTTGAAGGAATGATGGAGATCGAACACAAGGTACTTGTGACTTGGTCGTCTCGAACTCGTATTTGGCAATTTCTTCTTTGAAGGAAATTACCTACACAAGACTAAAGAAAGATATACAAGAAATAGAGAGAAAGATCAGATGATTAGAAAGTATTTCAGATGAGAAAGGTGTGTCAAAACATGAGAAATGGCTTGGTATTTATAGCCAAAAACTTTACTGTAGCCCGGTTCTTCCGGTGCTATTGAAGAAGGGCACCGGCAGCCAAAAGCAAGGGCACCGGCCTACAGTAACCAAATCTGAATTTTGATTTGCAAAATCTTGAGAGATCATGTGTAATCTTGTAAGATTGCCCTTGGATTTGCTGCATTTGATTAGGTCATGAATGATGTAATTAATCTAGAGTGTAAAAAAACATTTTGTGTATAAAATCATACACTTTTATTTTTTTTGTGACACTTTGTGTTTTTCTACAAGATTAAGTTTTTAGAGATAGTAAGAGATTTGAGAATGATGTTTTTACTATGTTTTGTCATTAATAAAACTTATTGCTAATCTAGGAAGATCGTGAGATAAGATCGTGAGATAATCATTTGTTACCGGTTTATTTGTATTAACAAAGACATTTGGCTTGGTGACTCCCCATTGTATCTCTGCTTCAATAGAAATTTTTGTTTTGATCAAGACAAAGATTGCTTGATTAGGGATCGTATTTCTAACGGACAATGGTGTTGGAGTTGGTCAAGATCTGATTTAGGCATTCGTAAATTAGCTTATCTTAGAGACATGTTATTTGAGATTAGCCAAGTTGTCATTTGCTCTGACTCGGACTCTTGTGTTTGGTCCTTAGCCAATGATGGCATGTTTTCCTGTTGGTGTTACTTGTCGTCACATTGATGACCATCTTTTGCTTTCTTTGAATCCTCCGACGACATGGGATAAAATTCTTCCTCTAAAAGTTAACATATTCATGTGGCGCTTAAGGTTAGATCGACTTCCTCACCGCCTAAAACTTTCTTCTCTTGGTATTGAAATTGCGAAGATATCTTGCCCGTCTTGTAATGGTAACGTGGAGTCTAATCACCATATTTTCTTTAAGTGCGACATTGCTACGGATATTTGAAGGCTTTTCCGTATATGCGATACTCGTATGCCTTTGTTCACTTCTAATGATCAGTGGATAGATTGGTTAAACACATGGCCCGTTTCTAGAGAGAAGAAGCAACGCATGAATACCATTATTATGTCTACTTTGTGGATGATTTGGTGGTTCCATAATAGTGTCACGTTTTCCACTCATTATATGAAGAAATGTGACATTTTTTATAGTATTCGTTTCAATTCTTTTTCTTAGCTTAAGTCTAGAGGTCGTAAGCTTATTAGTTGGTCTGATTGGTTATAAACTCCTATGTGATTGCTAGCTCCTTGCTAGTTTTTTTCATAATTTTTATATAATGCCATTCAATAAAAAAATCTAAATACACTACTCATGATATATATTATACTCTGTATCAGTGAGTTACTATAGCGGAACACAATTTGGGGAAAATTATTATTGAATTTGTTTAAAGAGAAATGAAGTACACGGTATTGTTTTAAAACAAGAGAAGAGAGTTTGTTTTAAAACCTAACAAACTAATATTAAACAGTCCCAAAACAAACTGAATGTTTATATTTAGAGATAAACTATAAAGAATATTATATAATATTTACAATTAAGTCTTGTGGAATATCTTTAAAATCTTTCTGTGTAAACAGAGGATACAAGGGTTGATGACTAACTGAATTAGAAAAGCTTTTAAGACCCACAAAATCTTTAAGCCACTTAGGTGCGGTAGCATTTCTTAAAGATCTTCTTAAAGGAACAGAATGTGAAGAAGATGGAATCGAGGCACTGTTTTCATTACTCTTAGCATTTACATTGGGTAATAAATATGTACTGTCTTTAGGAAAAGCATCTTGACTGTCTTCATTATGAGGAAAAAAATTATCTTGACTGTGAGCAGGTATATTAGATGTAGTGGAAATTTCTTCTTCTTTAACATTTGTGATCTCAGGGGAATTAAAAAGAGTTTCAGGAAGAGAAGTAGAAGATGAAATAGATTCCTTAAAAGGAAAAACATTTTCCTTAAAAATGACATCTCTACTATGAAAGACTTCATAGGTAGTCAAGTTATACAACTTATACCCCTTTTGTCCTGGTGGATAGCCAATAAGAATGCACTTAAGGCCTTTAGGATCAAATTTGTCTCTATGAGGTCCTAAAGAAGCAGCATAGCATAAGCAACCAATGGTTTTAAGGGTTTCATAAGAAGGTGGTTCACCATGTAAGATCTTAAAAGGAGTTTTTTAGGCTAACTGTCACATAGGCATCTTATTGATTAAGTATGTTGCACCTAAAACATAGTCACCCCAAAATTTCTTTGGCAAACCAGCATGCAATATTAAGGCTCTAGCTGTTTCTAATAGATGCATATGCTTCCTTTCTAACATCCCATTTTGTTGTGGGGTATAGGCCATGGATCTTTGGTGTAGAATGCCTTTTGACCTTAGTAATTCTAGAACCTTATGATTAACCACCTCTGTTCCATTATCAGATCTTAAAATTTTATTGTGGCTTTAAAATAAGTTTCTGCATACTTTAGAAAACTTGACAAGATTGTTAAAACTTGATCTTTACTATGAACCAAGTATGTCCATGTAGCCATGCTTTTATCATCAACTATTGTATAGAAATAATGAGCTCCATTAAGTGCTGGTATTTTATATGGTCCCCATAGGTCAACATGAATCAATTCAAAAGGATTATGAGAAGAATTTGAACTTTTAGGGAAAGGTAGTCTATGAAATTTAGCAAGTAAGCAACTATCACAAGTAAAGTCTAAAGTATTAAACTTCTTACATTCATCAACATGAATCATTTTAGACAATGAGAGATGATCAAGTCTAGCATGTAAAGTATGCAAACCAGGTACACTATGACTAACAAAATTGACAACAGGGGAATTATGAAAATCAAAAACACTGATAGAATTGACAGTTGATTTTTAAGAAGTAGAAGAATAAGGATCCAAAGATGTGCAAGTGTACATGCATCTTGAACCCTTTCCAATAGCCACAACTTCCTTAGTTGAAAGGTCCTAGAATACACAATAAGAAGGGAAGAACCGAGCAAAGTAGTTTTATGTGTTTAAGAGTTTTCCAACAAATGAAAGGTTGAATTTAAACTCAGGAACATATAAGACATCTACTAGCAGCAAAGTAGGAGTTAGCTGAATGTGTCCAGCTAGTTTTACAATCTTAGTTGTGCCATCAAGTAAATGTACTGTGATAGGATTTTTGAGTAGGTATGTTGTTTTGTACAGAGTGATACGGGGACACATATTATCAGATGCACCAGTATCAATTATCCACTCATTAATTCTAACAACATTGCTTTGTGATGATAATGTAAATGTCCTAACATAAAGAGATATACCTGCATGAAGCATAAAATCAGGTGTAGTTCCATTATTAGGCATAAGAGTCCTTCCATTGAACATTTTCATTACCTCTTGACAGACTGCAACAACTAGCTTCTGATCCAAACTAGGATTACTCTGCTCTCCTTCTAGCTCATTCTCATAACTTATATAAAAAAGAGTTTCTGGACCAAATACCACATTAGCAGCTAACTTTCCACCTTTCTTATTCTTCTTTCCTTTGTACTAATCTGGATACCCTATTTTCTCAAAACATTGTTCCACAGTGTGTCCATCCTGTCCACAACCAGTGCAATGTCTAAAACCTTTCACATCCTGTCTAAACTCTCCTTTTCCACCCATGTTATCTTTTCTGACATACTTGTTCTGATTCATGTTAGCAAAGAAAGCCATGAGATCAGCCACATGGTTTGTCACTTGCTTTTGTTTCTCAATTTGTTAAACTATGTAGTATGCCTTGTTAACATTTGGCAAAGGATCCATAGCTAGTATCTGATTTCTAACAGATTCATAGTCATCATTGAGTTTCATCAAGAATTGTATCAACTTAGATCTCCCCTTAATCTCTAAAAATTTCTCAACTAGATTACATGAACATTCTTGCATTTTTCCATAAGAGCAAACAAGAATTCCATTCAGGTTATGTAGCTCATCCCAACATTTCTTCAACTTATTGAAATAATTTGCAATTGATAAGCTACCCTGACTCACATTACTTAATTCCCTCTTAAGTTGATAAATAAGAGGTCCATTACTTTGGCCATACCTCTCTACAATTTCTTTCCATAGTTTAAAGGCTGATTGTGCATATAAAAAATGCCTCAGACAACTCAGCAGTCATATAATTTAGAATCCAACAAGTGACCATATAAACACAACAAATCCACCTCTATAAGTTTTCCCCTTCATTCACTCGCTTAACACAAGTACCATTTATGAACCCTAGCTTAAGTTTTGCACCTAAAGCCATCTTAAAGTGCGACTCCAGCCCAGAAAATTGGTTCCATTAAACGGTGTATTAGTGAGAACCATAACAAGATGATTAGAATTACCAATATACAATGGATCGTTGATTGAATTAACATTCATATTAGCATTGTTAACACTTGAATTAGGATCAAGAACAACCATTATCACAGATTATGATAAATTCTAAGATGATTATCAGAAAACTATCAATCAAAACCCTAATGACTCAATTTGATATGTTCTAACACCAAATCAATTCAATTACCCCAATCTAATCAAGAATCGAAAAGGTGTGAATTGATAGAAACGATCAATTAATGTTAAAGAACATGAGTAATAAGAAAAATTAAGGTAAACTGACCAGAAATAGAGCTATGTGTGCTTTGATACCATAGTGAACACAATTTGAGGAAAATTATTATTGAATTTGTTTAAAATGAAATGAAGTACACGGTATTGTTTATATACAAGAGGGAAGAGTTTGTTTAAACTCTAACAAACCAATTATAAACTAGTCCCTAAACTATATGAACGTATATATTTAGAGATAAACTATGAAGACTATTCTATAATATTTACAATTAAGTCCTGCAACTTCTGATAACCTTCAGTTTCTGTTTCTAAATCTCCAGCTCATAGTTCAAAGCTGATATAAAATAATAATTTTAGCATTTAAAGTAATTAACGAAGCAAGAAGGAATTGCAATATATGTTTTTCCAAATTTATACAGGTTCACTATACATAATACAATCTATAAAGTATAAACGATGCATAACTGTTGAAAATTTAGTTCAATTGTAGGGTTCAGTTCATACCGGGTAATGGGGATGGAGGTACGGAGTGTACACCTATAGGTCACTGAACACCCTGACTCAGATAGTGGTTAATAGGGAATTCATGTATCTAATGATCTTCAGTGAGTTGACTCTAGACTGAAGGATAGTCATCAGTCTGACGGCTTCAGCTTTGGACTCCCTGAGGAGTAAGCTGAAGGATACCATCAGGGAGTAATCCATCAGAGGAAGTATCCTCAGCGAGTTAACTCATCAGTAGGTTGCTTCAGTATTGAACCTTCAGTGGGTATGCTCCTTAGTGGGCTAGCTAATGGTTCAGGACACTGAATGAATTACTCATTGGAATGAATTTAATGACTTGTAACTAATTTGATCGTTTCTTATGGTAAGTTACAATCACATTTAATGACCACGATTATTATGGTCATGTAACCACTAATTCCTGAAATCAAGAAGGCTAATTATGGATGAGATTATATCTCCTATAATCTCTCATAATTACTTTGACTAGGGTTTTGAGTATTCTCCTATAAATAGGAGATCACAATTTGCATGTGGTAGTGTGTGAAAAATACGACATAAACCTAAACACATAAAAACGCAGGGTTCTTGATCTGTGCCTAGAACAAGAACAAATACTTGGTCTTATCCTAAGGAGGTATTCGTGATACCCAGGCATAGGGTCGAATAATCTTCTTTGAAAAGTGATCACACGATTCCAAGTGATATCCGGTAACTGTGACAACCCGAAAATTTCCGTTCATTTAGTTAGTCGTTTCCGTGTAGTAATTTGAATTTTTAAATGTTTCGTTTAGCTTTACCGTTTAACCGGGAAGTTGTTTCGTTATTATCTGAGAATCGTCTCCGGGAGCGAACCGGGACACCAAACGTTGTAGTATTTTGGCAATATCCGCGTTTTTATGTTTTTAAGCAATATTTAAAATTTCGTAATTTTTCGTGATACCGTTACTCGATTCGTTACTTACGTGCTTCGCATTTAAATTATACTTGTACATGTGCATACAAGACCTTTGGAAATTAATTCATTTTTGAGCACTAGCCTCCCTAGAATGTTGGAAGCCATTTGGTCCCCCCCCTCCCTTTGGTCTTGTAACCGGTTATGCATGTGTAAACATGCATAGGATTCAAATTTGAACATTATTCCTAGACATGGTAGCATGAAACTTGGAAAAGGACTAGTACTAGTGATGTTTTGATAGGAGGATCATTTTGGTCCCCTACCTCTTGTCCTCCTAGCCACGGCACACACTAGTGTGTGTGTGTGTGTGTGATTTTTGCTAGTTATATTCATGTGTACAAGTTCATTTCTTAACCATTTCTCACCAAAGAAAAACATACTATTCTTTCTCTTTTTTTTCTCTTTGCCAAACCAAAACTCACACACAAACCCACTTGTTTTTAGATTTTGATCATCCACTTGAAGATATATTGTTCGTGTTGATTGTTAGTTCATCCGGGTAATTTGTAAAACAACGTTTGGGTTGTTTTTTATTTCTAATCCACCTTTCGTCGTGCTTCTTTGTAAGTCATCTTTATTTTTTATAAATAAGTTGTACTTTTGCATTCGTATGATCATCCCGAACAAGGTGTACAAAGCGGATCGTTGTGAAAATCATTATCTAGTTTTCTATAAAACTACAAGTCTCAAAGTTTAATATATTTCTTTATAAATGGAAGAAAATAAAAAGTAGTTGTACTTTTGCATTTAAAAGTTCATTATGACTATGTTGATATATATATTGCTATTATTACGGCTATATCGATTATTTAAAGATTTATCGTATGTTGAGTTAAATATCGTTGGCGAAAAGATTAAGTAGATGTTGGATTTGTTGTAAGCGTAAGTTGAATGTCGAAGAGGTTTAGGTTTAGAACGGACTTGTTGCGATATTTGAGGTGTTGTCGAAAATATATCGGATATACTTGCGAGTCAATAAAAGATGTACTTTGTAAAATAGATAGTTTCACGAGTCGAGGTTGATAAAAATGGAAAGTCTATATTTTTAGAAAGGTCATGCCAAAATTTCATAAAATTTATAAAAGCGTCGAAAATATACCTTTATTATCAAATTTATGATAAAATGTAGAAAAACGTAAGTGTCAAGTTTAGGTCAACATTTTTAGTTAACGAGTCAACTATACTAAGAGACGAAATACACTAAGAGACGAAATACACTAAAAGTCGAAATACACTAAAAGAGGAAATACACTAAAGGATGAAATACACTAAAAGACGAAATACACTAAAAGACAAAAGACACTAAAAGACGAAAGACACTAAAAGACAAAATATACTAAAAGACGAAATACACTAAAAGACAAAATATTTTTGAAGATGTTTTAAAACGTCGAGACTTGTCAAAACTTATAATTCCCGAAAGTATGTTTTAAAAAGGGATACGCCGTGTCTACTCGTGCTCGGATGATCAGTTCTTGCGTTAAGCGTTATTTGTTGCACATCATTCTTAAACGACGACTATATGATAGGTTGTCGCTAGAACCGTGAGATTCACTTTCACTTGATTGATTCCTTTGATCCACTACCCGTATAAGGTGAGTTCATAGCCCTACTCTTTTACTCGTTTTGAATAAATGTTTTATAACTTGGGGTGAAAAACATTGCTTGCTTTTAAACCTGGACACAAGTACTATGCGTAAGATTTTCCCTGCTTACGTGTTGCCTAAGTAGCGTTTAGACCACTACTGTCCCACTTATCATGAACCATCAATTTCTTGACTGGAGGACCGGTCGAGGGAGCGCGAGTGTTATAAATAGATCTATTAGGACTAATTATCCCTATCCTGGTGAGTAGCGCTCACTACCCATGGGGCTCCCGATAAACGGATATATACCATGTCGAAACTTAAGAAGGTAGTCTTGGTTAGTTACCTCGGGGGCTTGTTTCAACCTAGCAATATACTATGCTATAAACGTAATTAGCTTCGGTGTGATGAGCTTAGCGCAACGTAAATACTTTTTTTTGTGAAGTTGTATCTCTTATAACTGTCACATACGTGTTGATATCTTATGGTCCACTATAATAACGTTTGAACTAAACCTATGAATTCACTCAACTTTATGTTGACGTTTTAAGCATGTTTTTCTCAAGTGCTTAGCATGGATGCTGTTTATTGACTTATGTGAAGTCTATTTGCCTGTACTGGTTTAACATAGATTTATCTATGTCTTTAAATACCGTTGTTGAATTTATTTAAGCTTCCGCATTTTAACTTTGAATCTTTTAAATTTAATCGATGTAAAACTTATTATTATTATTTTCAATCTATGCAACGGTGTTTATTTTTCAAAACGTACCCTTAGAGGTCGTTCTTTATGCTTTGTACTTGAGATGTTCAAATTAAGTCACGCCTCCGGACTCGTATTCCGTCTAGGGCCCATCTAGGGGTGTGACAATTTGGTATCAAGAGCCAAGGTTATAGAGAACCAGGTAGTATAAACTAGGTCTAGACTATAACCAGTATGTGATCCTACGTGATTATGTGCCTTACGTGACCTTACATAGTACGTATACATAACTAAGTAAAATCATGCTTTCAAAAAATATATAACTAATTTTTTTTCTATACCTGTCAAAATAATTAGCTATAAAATACTAAAAAATTAAAAACTTTTTTTTAATTAATAAATGGGACTTTAATGTGTCTATAAAGTAAAACCCTTTCAAAATTTAGTTTGTTTTACGAGTTACCGTTGATGTGAAATTTCTTACTGTGGGACATCGCTTCGGCGCATGTTCTGGGCTCAAGTTTCCTATTGGGTTATGCATTCGACATCCGAGTACATTTGTGCCTAGTGTGAAAAGAAAATCAGAAAGTTGCAGATGTTATAAAACGGTCAAAAATGCAATATGTTTGTATCATGCTTACATTGAGAGCAGGCTGCTGTTGTCTATTGTTACCTTCGCCAAAACAATGTGTCTGTTCCTTCGCCGAATAGCCCAACTGAGTTGCACAAAACCACCTGCACATATAATATATATCAGATTTTATTAAAAAATTAACAGGTTGCAAATTAACATTGCAACACTATGTTATAATAAAGAGTAATTGAGTTGAATCAACTTTTAGTAATAGAAATGTTACCCCCATATTTCCCTTCGCTTAACGGATAAGCTCTTCAACATAACCATCGCAGCGCCATTCTTCTTAAAACCCCTAAATAAGTTCAAACACATGCTTATAATACTGCGATCACAATAAAGAAGCAATAAATGTATCTTGCGTATGATTAGCAAACCTGACATCAGCGTCAAGGTTCTATGATAGTGCGACGTTGTACGAAAAATGGGAGCGACAGCCTGAGTAACTTGCTTCAAAAAAATTAAATTAAAAAAATATTCTAAAAAAGCTTATAGCTTTCATATAAGAAAACGAAGGGTAACGGTTTTGAAAGCCATCAACTGTAACTAAATTCTATCTTTAAAACGGCCCAGCTTAAACATAACACTATGGCTTAACTGCTTAACTACCGTAACACATATGCGATATTTAACGTTATGGGCAAATTGCTATCAGCTACAGTTATAACCATTTTTAACACACAAATGTAGCAAAAAAAATATTCAACAATAACCTGAGAAAAGTTTTCGTAGGATTGAATGTCAAAACTCCTTGTACTTAATGACTTCAATTCAAACCAATATTATCGTGACTCAAAAAGTGTCATTTTGGTACATTGATTGGTTTTATAGAGCAAAACTTTTCAATTATCCTCGTACCGATTATAATGTTTTAAACCGAAATATGAACTCATTCAGCTCAGATTTCGAGTGCACGAAACAGTGGAAAAGGGCCTACGAGCCCACTGTATGATAGCGTAACACTTTTTCGACAATTCCTAAAACAACTAGGGTACCAACAACACCATATACAATGGCTAAGATGATGTACCAGTATATATGTTCACCGGGGCTCAATTATGTTTCCACTTGCATTTATGATGACCTGCATTTTGTTAAAAAATATAAACAATCACTTTTTGAACTAATGTAGTAAAGTTTAATAGAAAAAAAAATGATAAAAAGTACCTTGAATTTTAGCCTCTATATGTTTCTCTTTAATATGCTCCTCATGTCAAAAACTGAAAGCTCGAAGGACGCTGTAAAGTGTCAAAATCATTGTACATGAGGACAGCAAGGTTTCAGATTTTCCAGAACCCACAGTCAAAGATAAAATCGACAACATTTAGTCGATACCTGTAAGGCTCAGGTCTGCAAATATAAAAGTCAAAGTTAATACCATTCTTGGCTGCAGCCGTAACCCGGGTGAAGTTACCTCTCCAAGATACCTTGGCTGCAACAATAACCGGGTCAGATTACCCCGCCAAAATTCCGACATTAGTATGCCTTAAGAAATCACACTCTCAATTCGAAGGAAGAGTATACATCAGCCGTCGAGTTAATGACTGCTTTAACAAAACCTCTACTATATCATTTAGGTTGTAGCATAGCCACGTGAACAACACCATATACAACGGCTAGAATGACATACTAGTATACATGTTCACCAGGACTTGCTCAGATAGGCTAACAATCAAAGAAAGAGGATTCGTTCGCCATGGCTGCAATTGTATTGAGTTGCCCCGCCAAGACACGGATAATCTCAGTTCCTTCAAAGCCGTTCTTACTCATCACAGCCTTCCACACATGATATCATGTCAAACCGTTCACACACGGCTGGCCTTACAAAACTGAGGACCTTAAATAATCTTTAGATAAAACCTAATGCATTTATAAATGTAGTGGGTGATTATAGTAAGATGTTTGCAGTATAGTTGTAATCTAAATAGTTGATCTCCTTGGTGGTGGGGGGCCGTTAGCCAAAAAAAACACCAGATCGTTTTAGACCCTGGGGATTCATATTGTACTCGTTGTACCCTGTGGAGTCGGTAGATTCGTAGGAAGTAGGGTGTCGTAACACTTGGCGATAGCTCGTAGGATTGTAGAAATCTCATGTTTATTTTTGTTATTTTTTGGTATCGAATGTATGTTAAAGTGCATAATCGTAAGGCAAACCTATTCCACCTCCTATGGCTAATCTCACCAAAGTTAGATTCAGTGTGTCTATAGCATTATTCTAAAGGAGAGGGAGGGTTTTGCTAGATCAGCTTGTGTTGGTATTTTGAGAATGAGGCACAGAGGTTGGCCCGCATCCTGCAATTTTGATATAAGTGTTATAAAACATAGGGTGAAGTTACCTTGCAAGATAACCTTCGGCATCTTGCATCAACTAATCGGGTCAGCGTACCCTGCCATAATTTTGACGTGGTATGTCTTTTAAGAAGATAAAATTCTACAAAAAACTTTTATTAATTCAATTGGAAGAAGTATACTGTAGAGTCGTCTCAAG
The DNA here is from genome assembly GCA_026074375.1 of Tanacetum coccineum. Taxonomy (NCBI): domain Eukaryota; kingdom Viridiplantae; phylum Streptophyta; class Magnoliopsida; order Asterales; family Asteraceae; genus Tanacetum; species Tanacetum coccineum. The sequence continues at coordinate 5,670 of BQNB010043129.1, read as the reverse complement.
CAAAACTTCAGCGTGGGATGTTCTTCATTTTGGTCTACTACTAACAATAAGATCAAGACGACCTTTAACCCAACGACAAAGCTGTAATTTAAATAAGATAAAGGACTACAAATTGCGAGTATCGAGGCCTTTAAACGAGAGTTCAGAAAAAACTCTTATTTAGATATGTGTATTTAATACAAAAAACAAATTTCCTATCTAATAGGACCGGGGGTAGCATTAACATCTTGGTTTCAGGTAAGTTTGTATTGAAATATTTTTAACTGATCTATAGAACAGACGTGTGTTCCGTGAGTCTTGAGTGTTAGTTGCGCAATGATTTTCTTGTCTCTGAGAAAGAGGGCTATAAGAGAGGTAGAAAGTGGCCAACGAGCGAGAAACAAATGCAGGCGGGAGGCCCGGCAAAGGGAGTCCGATTTTGCATTAATTGCATATAACCCAGAAACCCGAGACTAGTTGGTAGGTCAAACATTCAAACAGATAATACACTATCTGTTGATTTCATGACGGAGCTGCCAAAGAAACGGCATGGCATAAAAAACACGCAGTCCCACACTCCAAAGGTTGCATTAGCTCACTTTTCAACAAACTTATTAAATTCTCATATTTAACTTGTTGTAATAACACTTCATATTGTAAACATCATTTTGGAAGTTTGTTTGATGTTCAATGAGTAGTAGGTTTCTAAGATTGTCTTTTTAGCAAAGGTATTATGATCATTAAAGAAATGAAAAAGGTACGCACGTCCTGTGTTTGCAACAAAATACATTTCCATTATTCTAATAGTTCAGAAACAAAACAGAAACTGAAAGTAAGATTGTTGATAAAGCTTAAATCAGAGAGAATTAAAGAATTTGGTCTGTATAGAGTAATTGATAAAGATTGATATTTTTGTGTCAAGAGTCATTTATCATATAGCCCATATTGAGGAGTACCACACATGAGTAAAGATTTTTAACAAAAATGATAATTTAGCTGCTTTCGTAGAATAACTCAAACCAGATTTTTAAAGCATGCCTAAAGTTGCCTTATTTAACTTTAGCTAAATAATCATGAAAGGTATGCGCGTATTGTTTAAGTGATGGTTAGGCTTAGCTGGCAGGATATCTTAGTTCGAAAGACCTGTAGGAGAGACGATTGCATTAATTCTATCAGCTAGAGAGAAAGCTCCGCTGTAAAAGCCATCTCCGTGTTATTTGCTTGATATATGAAGGTTATCTTTAGGATTAAAGCGGAATGGGTGCTGCGTTAGAAACCTAGTACATAGGAGACTTTACCCACTTGTTTGCTGTGTTAGTATGGCACAATGTATGTCACTTGTAGTAGTGTGAGCACTTGTTGAACCAACTATCTAATGGCATCAGTGTGACTAGGTTCATCTTTTTGAAACTCTTTTTTGAAATTTATGACATTAAGCGTGAAATGAGAAAACGTCAAAGATAGTTTCAATAAATAAGCAACAAGAAAAGTAAACTTTTTGATATTAAAAAAATGTGTGTAATGCGCAAAGAGCAATAAGCCCATTTAAGTCCCGCCCATATTTAAGCTGAAATCAAACATACCCTAAATGCTCATAAACTGTATCGCTACAAAGCCACTTAAAACAGAAAGACCCTATTTTAGCCCTTTGCTTCCAATGAGAACATATCGCCTATGTTAACAATAAACCTGCGTTGACCTCTCAAACTCTACTGTAATCAGTTTTCATCAAGACTACTAACTTGTATATATAACTTATTCAGTAGTAATAGATAGTTACAAACCAATCCCAATAACTGTACTCGCCATACTTTATCTCCACCTCAAAATTTTTATAATCGTGCAGCTCCTGCCCCTACTGTACAGCCTCGTCCTTTTTTCTTAATCAAAACATAATTTTGTAATTTTGACGCATTGTGTTATACAAATACAAGATCACTATTACGCTAGTAAATATAGCTCAGAAACAATAAATAAACCACAAAATTATAAAAGAATATTCAACTAACCATTACTGATATAAGGATGATTAGTTATTGATTCTATGATGAGATCATCTCTTTCATGCTCATATTGATCTTAGATTGTTAACCCGATTTCATTGGCCTTCAAATTGCATATTGCACTCCCCAGGTGGTTTATAATTGATAATGATTATAGAGGAGAGCAGCAAGAGTGTAAGATCTTTTCCCGAATCACAATATCAAGCAAACCGTAATTTCAAAATATCAATTGCTTCAATAATTGCATGCACTTTATCAAAAATTGGGGGTGTCGGCGCTATAGTGTGTTTTTGTAACTGGGATGCGGGGGTTGTGTGTTTTAGGTTCAGGGAGAGAAGTTGGTGGAGAAGAGGTGGAAATTGTAACGTAACTCACACGTCTGTTGTTATGTATGCAATGCGAAACATATGATGAAGTAAAGGAAAAAAAAGGGGACCGGTCCAGATTACCGGTCTTGATCATGTTCTAACGCGGACGTGCGGTCGACTTTCTCGGCGGGATTTTCTGGCGGAGTCAGAACCGGTTCGTAAGATCAAAGACAGTTGCATTACTATGATTGAGGCATATTAAGGAAGCACTTATGCCTCGGAAGAAACATACGGATCCTGCAATTTTAGTTATAAAGGAATAAATTTCAAGACCGCTGTAGGGGATTATAAAGATAAAATCAATAGCTTATGATTAAATGATGTTCAGCTATACATTTTTTAAATAGAGAATAAAACAAATTAATAGTATTAACCACCTATCCGCGAGACATTACTAATTTGTTGAGTTATTAAAGCATTGGGTTGGCCTACCCAGCAGGGTAAAGCCATTTTTTGTTTAATATTTGAGATGTTCTTTATAGCTTGACTCAGAGTTCTACACGACCTTGTAGCGTGACTCCTCCTTCGGATGTCATTTACATCACTCGATTTCGTATGCTTAGTTTATACAATAGAGAATCTTGTTTATCCAAAACACTTTACTTCTCCTCTACTTGTATTGATTTCGCAACTCTTTTGGATCTATGACTGACTACGTTACTCTTTCTTCCCATTCTAAGATTCCTACTTTACATATTTCTTATCGGGATTGACGGTGTGGATCAGATGTCTATCTTCGTCCGACTTCTCTTTGTATGTTTTGCAAAGTGAAAAACTCGGTGCAATGTTTAAAGTAATTAACCTGTTATGGTTTGCTAGATTTTAGGAGTTATCGTTTTCCCCAATTGTATTCAAACCCTAATCATCAGCTTTAAGCCCGTCGTTTAAGTGCATGGTACGCGTTCCTTGCTATTGGAATTGCTACTTATTTTTTTCTTATCCTTCCATCTTAATGTTCCTTTAGAGTTTCATGAAAATCATAGGGGTTTATGTAACTGGCTAGTTCTATCCTATAACCAATAAAGCAAAGCTTTCGGTTCTGTTACATGAGGGGTAAATATTGTGACTTGAACTATCTAAGTCTGAGTTACGTCTAATGTACTTGTGGTCTCTACAGATTCTCGTTGGTTATGTTCTACGTTTAGTCATGTGGAATTTTGCGGATTATAATCTATATTAGGGATTAAAGTAATGGTGATCTTGTTAAACCCTAGCTCATAGAGACTTTACCTATTTACTGCTTAATGGCAATTTATACACTAGTAGTCCACTTGTCTAACTATCCAATGGAATCAGTACGTTATTTGTTGAATTATCTAGGTTTACCTTCTAATCAACACGTTCAATAAACCACTGGTAATATCCAATTAACTAGTTAAGCTGAAGCGTATCCTAGACACATATTTAGAAGGACAATACTTGTGATCCTATGATTCTAGATGTATAAATTACTATATGGAGAGCTATCCCGAACTCTAGATTACTTGGTCCGTATCATTAGATCCAGTTGAATGATAGGTCGCATACAAAAGCATGTAAACAAGTATAAATTGATAAACATAAACAAGCATTCAACGATAAATCAAGAAATCGAGATAACCAATACCAAACATTTAAATCTTCATAATAATGGCTAATACCCGAAGGTATTAGCCTTTAAACGTCATAATAAATACAAGAGCAATTATTTAGCCAAGGTAAACTAAAGGAGTTAATGAATGATACCAAAAACTAAACGATTACTAAAGTATATGGAATTAAACGTTGTCTCCTATGGAATTGATAACGTTGCTTGACCTCTTCTGCTCTTTTTCTCCTCTGAAAATTGACTTTTGTGGTTTAGGTATCGAGAATATGATTTAGCACACTTAAAACTCGTTTTTAAGTTTTGTATTTATAGGGTCTGGAAGTCAGTTCGATACGGCGTATCCAAGGGTTGGATACGGCGTATTTGGGATTTCTTGGAGTAGGGACCACACTTGATATCTTCTAGAATATTATATTCATTCCATATTTCCAATACGACGTATTGGTCTTCTCTTGATACGGCGTATTGATTTTGTTTCCTTTTGTGGTCTTTGGTGAGTGCAGGCACGGATACGCCATATCTTCCTTGAAGGATATGGCGTATTGGTCTTCAGAATAGTAAATATTTAAAATATCTTCATTTAAGCTCCATAGTGCATGCCTTTTGCTAATATTCACCCACTACTCCATAATTAATGCAATTCTTAAATATAAACGATTAAACAATTCTTTGCAATAATTATACAAAATGGGTTAATAACACGGGATAAATGATTCTATAAAATAGACGTTATTTGATGTCATCAGCCCTCCCTACACATTAGGCAGAAACCGGGTCAATACATAATCTATCATATTCACAAAGATGAATTCTGGTATTAAAGAAAGTCATCATGGACCCAGTGATGCAATGCACAACCCTTCCTAGCCATTCGAGTTTCTCTCAACAGAAGCTTGTCTCATTTGTCATGGAGATACACATGACTTCTATTGACTTTCTCACTCTTAGTTAGTTGATATTGAATAGGTGGTAGTCTGCTCCAGCCTCCGATTATTAAAACCAAAATGCACTAATTGAGTCTAGAGCCAAGAGATCAATAAATAAATCTCATTAGGACACATTCTAGGACAAATACTTGTTGAACACCAATAAGTTCATAAGTTGTTAACAAGAGTCCTACGCATTATCCTTGTGATTATGCCAGAACATTCAGAGTGATACTCTTTAGTATTCACAGTGACGAATGGAAATCCTTCCAGAGTCAACATCAAACAGCTTTGCGGTAGGTGACTTGCGAGATTCTTTATGAATCAAGCTTGTGTCAACTGGATATCAATTTGGTCAAGTAAATGAATTGACGGCTCAGTCAGAAAGATAGTAACTATGTGATTCACTCATATCGGGTTGTCTGCTTTGAGATGTTCCGGTATTGAGAACAAGCAAGTACGGTGAATCTAATGCATACACGTTAGAGGATCTAACACTTTAAGTTGGAAACCCTGTCAAGGAGGATCTTCCAAATTAAACCTACCTGATCACAAGTACAGTATTTATACTGTAAAATGGTCCTTACAGAACTAGAGGTTAATTCAACCGAATCTCAACGAATGATAAAGCCATATTCGTCCATATCTGTTGTTTATCACTAACTTTAAAATGCAGGTACAAACGACGATGTTGCAGCCTCATTCTAGCAGAGTTGAATTCACCACCACATGCTCATGCTCAAACTACAAAGACATACTATAAGCATCAAGATTCAAGAATCAAGAAAGCTCAAGAATTAAAGACA